>JAUMHH010168894.1:0-56975 GCA_032359455.1 Chlamys rubida | reverse complement strand
GCCAAAATTCTATTTGAAAATAATAACAATATGATATAATGACAGATTATACAGATAAAGTATGATGCATTATCAGAATTGCTTATGAAATAAAGGATAAAATACGTAAGCTCGTCGCTAACACTCGTAAAACCGCAGAGATGATACTGTCTGTGTACACCTTATGTGGTAATAAAGCGTTTTCAGATTTGAAATGTAAAGACATTCCTTAATTTTTTCTACGAATTGAGAAAATATATGAGATTGCTTTATCTGAAAGTGTCAGTTTTTTTAAAATAAGCAGATAATTGTTGCGAGGAAGAACGAGGAAGAACGCTGATCGACACTTTACTTGTATCTACTGTATGTATACTATGGTGGAATTTAGCCGTGAATCTTCTTTTTTAGTTTTAATATCATAATACGCAAATCAATTTATTGCATGATTTTGAGAAACACATACTTTTAACATAGCACACAATCTTTGAATAAAAGGTCTTATTCAGTTCACAAATCCACATGAAGATTCTGTCAAATATGATAATGTTGATAATTCACAAAAGTGTCATGAACGGATTTGTCTAATAATGCACTTCAGCATTTTCTAATTTCTAAATAAAAATGACCATAAAAAACCGAAAGAAAGTGTAAATCTATTTCGAAATTCGCGGGGGCGACAGTCTCCATTTTTGTTTGATTTTGATGATAATTCGTTTTGATCTGTTAACTTTAACATCTATTCACGTGCATATTTCTGTTTACACACATCAAGAGCAATGCAATCTGTTTACTTTGTACCGCTAAAACTGAGAATAAAAACGATAAGACAAATATTTCTAGTTAGGTTCCGGCGTAGTAATATGCATTTAATATAAACATGTTTAAATCACGTACATTAACAACGCAAAACGTGGACTAAATATTTCCAAACAAATTAACATTAATGATAAGAAGCCATCTATTTTCGCCAACGGTATGAAAAAAGGAACCATTAAGATTATCTCCTTTTCCCCCCTTGCAAGAGGCATACCCCTTTTAAGGTCAAGTGCTTCCTCTCCCTGATTCGAGGGGTACAACTTATACACCATGATTATAGAGTGATAAGAAAAACCTTTCGAAGGAAATTTGCTCAAGAATTATAAGAAAAAAACATTAATTTTCAATTTAAATCCTGGGAAGTAAAAATAAACATCATTTAATTCTATAGTACCACAGTATCTTGGCGTTAAGATGGGAGAGCTCGTCAAAATTCCAGTAATGATTGCGTAAGTACTCTTTTCGGATATTCACAATTGATGGATTTTTCAGATAAGGTAATATATAGCAAGTGTATGGGTCGTTCTACTTGAAAGTGCCATACTTACACAAAATATCGCAACGCTATATCATTTGAAGAGTTTTATCTACGTTTAAAAAAAAAAGAAGTTCAATGGTGTCAAGCAGTTTGGGGTAGCGCTCCAGGTGCGAATCGGATATATTGAAGATAAATTCAATTCAACACCTCGCCGGAAATATTCTAACATTTTCCTTAAGTATTGTCTAAGATTCCCATATTACATAGGTACCGTTAGGAGGCACCCCTGGCTATTTTCCCCTATAATACATATTTTCTACCTGACGACAAATCATACCTATCAATTATTACACTACACATTTGACATGGACATGCATTAGAATGGCGTGATATGATGAAAATTAATTTCAAATATTTGCGCCTCAACTAGTGGCATCTGTGCTTGCAATGTTTGTTTCTTAGTGTCACGTGCGTTGTCTGTCGGCGGGCTATACCGCCTCTTCACTTTCATAGTCCTTAGGAATGCAAATAACATTAGAATTGCCAGTATTATTACCTAAACACATATATATCTGCTTTTTATATTAGATGACAATTCTACTGAATGTCTTTATTGATTCGTTAACGTATGATCTGTAAAAACGTATGGAGTTAACAGTGTTACATGGTTAACTACGGCTATATACTGTAAAAGTAGAAATTTTCGCGTACGGATTCTTGTGTCTTTTCGCAATGGGATTTGTGTTTAACAATGACACTGCTGCTATATATTTTCAAAGTGTTTGTAGATATAATGATGATATAAGTTTCAGTGTACTTTAAGTTCAGTATTCATTGGAGGCCTCCCTTTGATGGCCGATAGCAGAACATCAAAGTGTACCATTAAAGTTTTTTTTTGTGGAACATGTTTGAATATAAAGGTGGTCAAAATGTAACTATTTTAACAACAGTAGCCGATAGCAGGCGGACAGCTTTACACAAACCTGTGTTCAAAAGTGTACCCTATTGTGCACTTTCTGAGGTTCACTTTTATCCAGCTCTACATTCAAAAGTGTACCATGTTACACTTTCGAACATTAAAGTAAGTAATCGGCCGCAGCTATCGGCCATCGTTTTTCTCTAAGGGTCTTTCAGACAAACACTAATTAGTCAAATATCTATGTAAAACTAATTCTTTGTCTTATGTCATTTTTTTCTTCATTTATTTCTGAAGTTCTTTTACATGATTTATTTATGTTAGACTATTTATGTTATTCACTTGATACAATAATTTTCACGTTACTGTATAACACGAAATGTTCGTGGGAACTTTCCTTCATGGTTTGAAGCTATTTAGATCGTTTCGTGGTACAAACTTTCGTGGATATCCTATATTAACAAACAGTAGACAAGTATATCATTCAAATTCTTTGTAGTTATTTTCGTGGTTCAATAGCAACCACGAAAACACGAATGTTTATGCACAACGAACATTTCATGTTGTACAGTATACCGATAGCAATATGATATCACTAACTCACCAATGGAACGTTCGTCAGTCGGCATAAGGTCTCGTTGAAATTGTCATGTATTGCACAATCAAATCTTGCTATGAAATTCACAAATTAATCGTTTGAAGTAATTATGCCATAAGACATAGTATCGTTATAGTTTCGTATCATTATAGACTTTTAATCTACCAGCTAGACAAGCCAGCTCTCTGGGGCCGTAAGATGCACAATTCAAACGTCTTTATCAGTTTTAAAATGCATTTTATTGAGATTTAATAGTCATCCCTTTATTATGCGTTTGGCATGTAAGTATTATTATAGCGAACAGTTACTGCACCGCGAGCCGTAATGGGCCTATAAAGGTTTCTATGTAAGTGGGATTATGTCTGGTTGTCAACAGTAAAATGTAAGGCAGAGAGGTACATTTTATGGCCCATAGCTGACTCCTATTACAAACATTAACGACGCTGCATCTCGTACTTTGTTACAGAGGCTTACGATAAATGTCGACTCACCCTGTTCTGAGGGGAGTAGACGTTTCCCTTGTGTTGTAAGACAATACACCCCCAAACGCAGACACCCTAAGTCGGGGCGTGAAACATGTCCAAATCTGACGGGACACTTTTATTTGCTTCGATAGAACTGGAAATATTCATTTATTTACATTTTTAGAACAGATTCCAAAGATAATGTTTAATGTGTCATATGTCAAAAACCGTCTGAAACACAAAGGTATTTATGCCTACGTATAAACGTCAAATTCATGTAATTTTAACATGTGCTTATTTCTTTGGGAGAAACATTTATAGGGGGATAAAAGGGGAATATTTGGGATGTTTGTAATTGTTGTGGAATAACAATGTTGTTGCCATTTTCATAAGAACAAATTAGGGTTATCCATGTGTAATGCGTATAGGGTTCCGTACCACCGAGCTAGAAGTACGCCCCCGAACTCATGCATTATCTTGCTCTGAACATCAATACGGTATGCATTCCAGATTTTATCAGTTTGATAGACTTTCGTCATGCAGCTTCTCGTTGTCGAGTCATCTCAGTTTCAAACTTTTATTCAACTAATATACTGTATGAGATACATTTCTCCATTAAATTTCCTTTATCATCTCTGCAGGCGCAACTGTATCAAAGGGGGTAAAGTTTTATTATATATTGTAATCGCAAGGTTTTCGTCTTTATACATTGTACCTACATGTCTAATTAAGACAATTTCAATTTTTGAACCAATCAAAGCACTTTAGAACATGTATAGTATGACTCCTTCAGCATTCTCTTTTGAGTAGTGGCACCGTTCATAATATATCCATTTTAGTACTCTTTGCACTGCTTTCAGTTGGCATTCATATTGCCTTTGAATGCCAACTGAATGCAGTTCAATACTTATATTTACCATTTTTGGAATCTGTTCCTCTCATAGAATATTCAATGACACTTATTATTATTCAGCCTTTAGCTCAAATAATGTATGTATCGTATATGCTTGTTCAATTTATAGAACAGCCGTCGCCCAGGGATGGTCAGTGGTATCCAACGTAACAATTATGACGATATGAATGCCAACTGGATTTGGTAGGGTTATATAGTTGCAATGCCATACAATGGTGAATATTATGAAATTAAATCCGTATTTTTCTGAATTTTTGAAATTCATAAATTAAGAGTTTTTATGCATCTTCCTTCTGTTTCAACAGTAGTTCAGACATATTTTGATTTCCAAATTTTGGGCCCCGAACATCACCGATGAGTCCTAGAAGGACGAAACAGCTGTATGATGAAGCGCAATTCATATTTGACATACAATGTACATGTATATAGAGAGGTAGACGTCATGCATCCCACATCGTTATTTCGCCAGTAGAAAGCCGCCCCCACAGACAAACCAAAACTAACCGTCAGATCCAGTTTGTCGATCATCTACAATCTAAACCAAAGTGGATATGTGTTGAGCGGGGCAACACTGTGATACATACTACTGTGAGGTTAACTTTTGCCGAGAAAAGTGTTTGCCCTTCAGCGATCAAAAATCCAAATTCGTACAGAATCATTTTTGCCGTGCACAGTTGAAAAATCCTGTAAAGCATGTTTTTAACAAATATTTTGTTTTCATTACAGAGCTCAAAACTTGTATATTATATAATTCTAAATTGTTATTTCTGTTTCTTCTATTTAGGAAGGACGTCCGTAAATAGACTATGTATTACCTCCCCTGGTCAGTTGACCCCGATATTACCAATAATGTGAATAATAACATGATATCTAAGTTATTCATGTCTTATCGAAGAAACTTCGTATGACATCTTTTGCATATCCATTTGTTGTTGGATACGGTAATGGAAATATATACTATTAATGACAGGAGTTTCACTAAGAAATCCAATAACACCAAACTTTGCTTTGCGGTCTCAAAATATATTCATCACAAACAACGTATATGCGTATAATTTTATTAGTAATGAAATTTCATTGATTTTGGTTTTATTCAAAGTGCAAATTGAACATTCAAAATTAAGACTAGGAATGAATATTAATTTGAAATGGTTCGAAAAGCACCTAATAATTCGAGGTTCTTATATACCGCTTTATCACAACCTAGTTCGTAGGTCGTCTCAAAGCAGTTCACACATTCGTATCCGTGGATATAGGGCCTTTGCAACCAGCCAATATCTTTCTCAACTCCCTGGGGAGCATACAACCGGAAGCTGCCATTTCGGCGCTAACAGCTAGCATTCAACAATTCTAGCACTGCCCAACCACGTACTCATTTACTACTGAGTAGACTGGAACAAGTGGAGTAAAGTATCTTGCTCAAAGATACAACACAGTGCCGTGCCGTGACTCGAACCCGCAACCCTACGGTCACGAGCCCGGCGTCCTACCACTGGACTACCGTGCCTCCAATTTGAAATGGTTCGAAAAGAAATATTTCAAGAGTGAAATACAAAGTAAGGAAGCACCTACTTAAAATGTAGATAATAGATGGAGAAAGACAATCAAAGTCTATACTTTAATGCGCCATATGGCCGTTAATCATATGTAGTACTAAAGGTGAAAATGATAATGCAAGTCTTTAGTGTCAAAGACATGAGAAAATACATCCGAATGAAATATGCATTGAGTTACATTTCCATTGTCTGACACAGAAACGTGTCCCAGAAATTAAAATATCCTTTGGTTAGACTAACGACGTCTGACACACTGGTCTTAGTGCTGTACCGTTGCAATTTACTAGCGCTATCTGACAAAAGTTTCTTGGTGCTGGTCAGTCGATGTCGGCTGACGCTGTTGCACACATCGTGCTGTCGGTGATAACTGGTGTCTGACTCCCGATTCCTGGTACAGTAATATGCCGGTGCAGACTGACATCTTGGTGCAGACTGACGTCTAACACATGTCTCGGTAGTATAGTGTCGGTGTAGACAGATGACGTCAGACACTATATTTCCGGTGCTTTACCGTCGATGCAGACTGACGTCTAACACAAGTCTCGGTAGTATAGTGTCGGTGTAGACAGATGACGTCAGACACTATATTTCCGGTGCTTTACCGTCGGTGCAGACTGACGTCTAACACAAGTCTCGGTAGTATAGTGTCGGTGTAGACAGATGACGTCAGACACTAGATTTCCGGTGCTTTACCGTCGGTGAAGACTGACTTCTTCCGATTCCCTTTAGTATCGGGTGACAAAATAATAATCTAACATTTGTGTTATCGACACTGTTAAGAAATGTCTAAATATGGCTAGATCATTTAATATGTGACAAGGGAGCTTACTGTGATGGTATTCTATCCATATTCAAGTTTTGTCTAGTTGATCAATCATAATTTTTGATAATTCCATTATACTTTTTTGTTATTTGTTTCTCATATTTTCTTATTTTTTTTATACAAAATTTATATATATGCATTGAATTATTTGAACAATTTCTATTCGTTAAATATGTGATTTCGATTATCATTTTCTGTTCTATTATTATAAAATCAATGCATGAAAGTTCAGGAAAGGCGCCTATTGTATATAAACGTTCTAGTGACTGTCATCAGATAAAATGTTTCTGATAAGAGAATATCATAAAATATGACAGTGGTGACGTCGACACGAGTCTAAAAGCATTGTACTTCATTCAAATTAGGTAATACATCGATCTAATTAAAGGGGCTAAATTTGGACTCAGCACGCACATCAGGTTCCCTTGCGTAACATGCACTGGGATATCTGACAAAAGCCGGAAGAGTTTGGTGGGACCCAAGGGATGATGTCTACAAACGATGATAAAATTTACATGACCATTAACTTTTTATCCAATAAAGACAACCAATAGGAACAACATGCAGCGTCGACATCAGTCCAGACATCACTAGAGTTCGGCAAAACGTTCACGTGATGAGGACAAATGTAAACATACATGATGGTGATGACGTTCATATAGCTCTGCCAGTCATGTATCAAGGTCGAACAGAATATGCTGAATATTAAAGAAAATCACACGATGTTTCATCATAACAATATAATGGATTTACATGTCGGATGCCACGCGTGATGGTCTTACTTTCTCTTCCGGATCTCCAGATCTTGTTACCATAAAATCATACTCTAGTTCAAACTAAGACATTGTGTTCAAGCCCAAACCAAACATTTAAGTTCAAGCGTGGAAAAACTTTCAATTTGATTATATTATGTGAATTATTCGTGTCTTCTAGCTTTAGCTCTAGATTTTTTTTTTGTTTCAACTTTCTTTCATGTTTAAATGTATGAATAAGAATATGTCATTATTTTTTTTTATAATGTGAATAAGGATTCCTGGTTGAACTGCAAGGATGATGCGGAATGTGGTTGTGTCCTTATGGTTCATGTTGGATATTTCGGTTTCTGTGCTGTAATATCCAAGTGGTATCGGACCAGCAATGAACCGTTTGAAATACAGACCCACAACAAGTCAAACACTGCACACATGCACATATCTATAGCTATTTACCTGAGTATGGCGGTTCTCCTGATGTAGGGAGAACAGAACCAGTAAAAGAAAGCTAGAGCAATATCTAAATATATTTATAGTTATATAAATTGATATAAGGTCCAGTGAATAATGAAGATTGCTGTGTAGATACAAAATAATCTTATCCTTCTATAGGTCGATTGAAAATTTATTACTAACAGAAACAAGAAAAAACAAATCGTTTTTCAATGGAGTTTATTATAAAAATGAAATCAGTATTTTAAAGTTATTTCATACTTTATTTGAAATTAAATCATTTACACGGTTGCTTTGATACAACATTCATCACAATTAGAAATAAAAGATAAAATGATATTGCTATTTAAGAAGGCTCAAGAGGATTAGAATAGATAAACATGTATGGTAAATGTCAGATATTGTACCTGTTCCTTATTATAAGGCGTTTTAACTCTATCTATTGATATTTCTGTTGAGGGATGTACGACTCTCATTTTTGTTTCTTTGCTGTATAATATGAAAACCTTAGAACACTGATATATTACAACGAGTATATGTGCTGTGTTCCCAAGCACAGTAACAAAGTCATTATCTAGTATTTAGTATATAAATAACGTGCAGTGTTACACATTTCTCAACATGAAACATAACTTCTAACAAAGGCAATGGCTAAATGTATCACAGATAAGCTCTTTACGAATAAGTTAGAAAAACCATATATAATGTAATATGACATATGCATTTGTCTGAAATTGTTACGGAATAAAAATATGCATACAAACATGCTGGGTATCGTTATATAATTTCCAATCAACCTTTATGTTAATGATGAGAACCTGCATCATGGTTAAGCTTGAACATTTCACAGCCTTATCAACAATAAAGATTATTGTAAACGATAACACGGTAATATGCATTCTAGTAAAAGTAATATAAAGGTACTGGTAAATGATATTATCCCAGGGGGAAATCTGCAGAAAAGTGACTACCTTACAGCTGAAATATCTCAAAAAGTAGGTCAGGAACCCCCTTTTTTCTTTTCATATATGGAATCTACGTAAAAAATGCAAGAAAATAAGCCTAATTAGAAAAAAATGACATGGGTTTTTCCACCTGGACCCACCTTAAGGAGTCGACTTATAGTTATGCCATATTGAAAACAAATAAAAACAATATGCTCGAAAGTGTTATGTAGATATATTAAAAATCCATACTATTTACTATGACCTTTCAGAATGAATCTGAAGCAGTTATCAAACTCCACTATATAAATGATCAGGTATAATTGCTTCCCCTGCTTTAAAAGGTTAACTATTTGTATATGATACATATTAAGAATGATAATGAAGAGCTAATTCATTCGTTTACACGGTAAATTGAGCTTACCATTTGTATACTACTAATAATGTCAACATGCCTAGATATCTGCCCATCCTAACCGCACTAAGATTGAACAGAATTTGTAAATATGTATTTAATCATAAAAGACGCATAAAATAGAGCTAAATAAGCCACATTGTGGGTGTTAATAAAGCACTATATGGTATAAGTTAGTGACCTAAAATATAAGGATGAGTTTTCTTCTCAGGTAAACAAATATAACTTATATATTTAAAGGATAAAATATACATTGTATACCAAACCCGTTATTTAACGCAAATACATCTTAATCTGTGATTAGTTTTCTATTTTTTTTATAAATACTGTACTAATGCATACAATAACGAAAAAAAAATATGTATAAATACATGCGTTTTCCTTTAAGTTTACCCAGTAATTATGTAACATAATGTTAGATTCACTTACACAGTTTGGTATATTTCTATGATGTTTGGGACGGATTTTTGTTGATGAATATAAACAAATTACATATAATATCGATTGTCTATGTAAATCCTACACATCGATGAAGGTCCCGAGAAAACTGGCGTATGATATTCGACCTGTCAGGTTGCAGTCAAATTCTGTCATCAAATGATAGAAATCTTCGTTGGAAACCTCCACGTTACACGATTTGAGCGCTCGCCGGAAGTCTCCGACTGAAAGGTACCCGTTCCTGCTGATGTCTAGTTTCTTAAATGCGCGTCGTAGATTGCTGTTTTCTGCCATCAGCTGATAAAGATGAATAGAAATCATTCAACATCTAAATTCATATTTTCGACATCAGAATAAATATATAAAACTCTCTTTTAAGGAAAAATTAAAAAGAGAAATTTATTGAAAACAAACAAACAAAACCAAACAAAATAGGAATAATGTATTTCAAATTAGTTGAATTCTCCTAACGGAAATATATCAGGAAAGATAACTCCAACACAACGCAATAATAGGCAGTGTTTGAGTCTGACACGAGTTATCTCTATTTTCATACTTAAAACATTGAAATAAAAAACCGTGATGTTTATCTTGCAGGCAACATGCATTTTCATGAGAACATATGGATAACATGAAGTATTTTTAATGAAATAAATTTGACTGTTATCGATATAGTCAATATTACAATGAAGCAGAGATGAAGGATAGAAACACTGAAAAAGAAGTCATGCAGTTTACGAAGACAATGCAATTACAAAGAATTCATATTTAGATTTAGGAGATAAATAAATCTCCAAGCTAAAAAAACCCACAAGAGTAAGATCCAAAGTCCGGATGTCTGGTTATTAAAAGAGGATAGTCAATGTAAAGTTAATCAAAACACGAAAAATAAAGCATATAATGATTCATTATTTGTAATTATATGGTGTTATATAAACTACAAAAGTTAAACTAAAAACAACATGCGGATGTCCTCTAAAATATTTAACGTTATTTCCCTTATATGGAACCCATTCGGAAACGATAAAAAGCACATTTGTCAAAGACGTAATAAAAGTTACACATCACATGCATGTACATAAAAACATTCAAATATTTTATTTGTCTCAAGCTGTCCAAACATTTTAAATACTATTTTTATAAAGTCTACTGTCATTTGTTGGTGTAACAGTATTATTTGTGAACATTTCCTTTCTATGTAGACATTTAACTTTTTTGTATATACGATACTAATATAACTACAGTCTATCCTGCTTCATTTTGTTTTCCAATTTTTAATGATGCGCATGAAATATCTGTTTTATCAATATATTTCTTACCTTAATTGCTCTACTTACAGAATCGTCACATCTCAAGATAACTTTTATTTAATACCGATTTTGGATCTATTTCTCTGAATAACAAAATATCCGAGGAACTTTTCCGTTTAGTTTATAGCAAATGACTCTCGCCAATTTTGCTATTTTAGTTTGAATTATATTATTAAATATATGATATAGATGATTTGTATTCACATTACTTCATGACCCGTTAACCAAATTAAGTCATACATAGTAACACAGTAAAATTGTTGTAAGGAAAGTGTATAATGACTGATAGACAAGTAAACAAAAATGAGTTTAGAAATAGAGTTAGGATATTGAAAACGAAATAGATGTTCCCTTTTCATATATGACCTGCATTGTATTAGCTTGCGCGTTCCTAAAACGATTTAGCAATCTAAGTTGGGTAAGAATGGTACGACCAAATATTTCATCCGCACTACAAAGAACTCGAAAAACAAAACGGTAAGATAGACTGTAATATCAGGTGAATTAAGAAATTTTGTTTAAGTGAAAAATCTAGCTAGTAAGTACGAGTGAAGTACTATCTAGAGGAAAGAGAAGTATATATATATCTAGATAGTGTTGCGTCACCTTATCTCTCATTTCACTGAGGACTCTAGCCACAGTAATGGACGATCCATTTCCTTGCTGTTTGAGGAAAAAAAGAAACATCACAGTGGTTAGTTACACTCAAACAACGAATATCTTATATTAATTATGTAAAACATTTTATACACGGAGGGAAGTTATTAGTTTAGGTTCACACGCACATCAAACATGTTGTGAAGAAAACACGTCTTTTCGTATTGCAGAGTTATCTGCTCTTGTGAGCAGGTATTGATTGTTACGTCATTTGTTTGTGAGAAGAACGTCACCAATGACGTAACAATCAATACCTGCTCACAAGAGAAGATAACTCTGCAATACGCAAAGACGGAATTGATATCAAGACATCAGCGATATGACATTTGGAGTTAAACTATCAACCTTGTTGATTAAATAATTATCGGTGCTGATTCGTCATGTCATATCCGCGAATTTTTTCGCCGAAATAAAAAAAAAACTTTGATGTAGCAGTGTTAAAAAAATAGACAACAGATTGATAGAGATAATGTTTCAATGATCAGTGTCCTGTAGTTAATTCGTAATATATTCGATTTTATATAACACAGGGATCCAGATTATAACGCGTGTGCTTAACATCAAGGTCGAGAGGAAGCTTAACACTACCCCTTCAGGTTTTCTATAACGCCATTGACAAATTTATTCCGTTAATTAATTATAAGGAAAGATTAATATAGCATTCCTTGTGCAGCCACGTAGATAACACTATTTTTTGTCTATTTGTTACCAAAATTTGTCCTCTTTTTATTTTCTCCTTTTTCTCTCTCTCTTTGGCTATGTCTCCCGAATTACATGACCTGGTGGACTGTCACGATGGTACTTTTATGTGACCTTTAGGTGGTCCTATATTCTGTGGACAACGTCCATATATAACTTTAGCTATAGCTAGGACGCCTAGACATAAACAGATAGCCGTTAACTCTTAGTTTTATAATAATCATAGCTGAAAACGTGCAACACACGCACACAGGGAATATTAGGTTTCAGCCAAGTTCTAAGGTTGATATAATGTAATAAATTTGATATATGCTTGTAACTTTATAAACACAAACTTATATCAAATTATAAAGTATCATGTTGATTTTAAAATATATGTTGATGCTTGACTTTGCTTAACCTGTGAAATGGGAAGTGATCAGGTATTGGGAACACATTTTTTCTCTCAATGCTGACTTACAGAATGAAAGAATCGGATTTCTGTCAAATCAAAATTACTGTTTAAGCATATAATATTGAACTATAATATTACTACAGATTATCGCAATGCTTAGCAAATCACGCCACATCAAATAACACATATTAATCTATTAAATCAAATACATTCTTTGCGAGAACACACGAATTTGAGTACTTACATCTACGCTAACTAGTGCTCCGGTATTATAGACGGAGTCTTATTAAGAACAAATATTATATGCATTTTGTTATTATTTGTAATATTTAAATAATATTATTAAAGAAATCAAAATTAGGTTCATATTTTGTTTTCGTTATATCATGCACTACCGGTAGTCATACAAATGACACTAGTCACAAAAAGACACTTCCTATACTTGTTTTTGTTATACTAAATTCAATCAAACATGACACACACATGAATATTATTATATAACATGCATTTTAGAAATCATACTCTATTAATATGCATGCAATACCCTCGTGATAAATAATCAATTTAATAATTATATACATATTTACGTTTATCAACTTTAGTTAACATAACATGCAAGTTGTTTACTAAGTAACATTAAAAAGGATACGATAAAACTAACGAGTTAGGTCTACCTATCATGCTTTTTTTTCTACATTATCTTATTGTCAGTAAAATTCATATTTTAACAGTGACTTTTCAGCATGTAATAAGAGAACCTATGTATTATTATAATTTAACTTTTTATAGTCTGTATGGGTGTCAGATCCGACTTCCTAGCTAAGGTACGTACCTTCTTTGTGAGTGTGTGAGTATGTTTGCTGTACACAAAAGATTTGGCTCTTTCGGAATTTTCTGGTTTCTGTGAATAGCATTTCATAAACTCTAGATAGTGGAACCTGAAATAGAGATACAAACTTATAGTTAATATATCAGACCATACACTAAAGTATATCAGAATAGAAATGTCAATGAGTATTAACATTGAACATGACGTCGTTGTATATTGTGGTGATTAGAAGGTGTACGTCGACACAAATCAAAGTATAGCCATTCATTTGAAGTAACTATCAAGTGACGTTTTATATAATTTTGTTTTATTTTCAGTGTCATTTTCCCCTTGACATGTAGCTTATCAAACAATATCTTACCCTTCTACGACAGCATCTATTATAATTAAAAGTATGTACTCAAGAACATACCATGTTAAAACAATGATAAATACTTTCAATACGTTGAATTATGGCCCCTGGTTATTGTTAAGTTGTTAATTACATCGTGTCATGGGATCCATCATTTCCAGCAAGAGATTTATTTTTTGATAATATCACCGTGTGAAATAACAACCTTCGGGGTGGTCACCTAACGCCATTATTTGTGTTTAAGGTGGTTAGAAAAACAATATATCATTTGAAAGCTTTAACGTTATCAGTATGCGTGCGAATTAACAGACACGAATACACATACGTCATAATAAATCCACACTCGTCTGGTTTCTCCTATATCTACACTCATTATTGTGGATCACTACTGGATTCTAATCTTCAGGGGACATCGGCAATGACGTAAAACACTTTCAGTTGTCTGTGATTTGAAGAATTGCCAGGGTTATCAGTAGTTTATAATTGCTATACTCTAACAGTACAAGACATCTATTTCATATCTGGGAAACGCATGTAAAGAACCGCACCGGCACTTGACCTGTTGCAAGCTGTTTCTCGTAAAGTTGGTAAACGAGAACCCGTTAAAGTGGAGAGGTAGGTAAACACTTAACATAAGTTTACTCTAACCCTTCACATGTGTTATAATAAAACCCCAGCATTGAAGAATACGACAACACTACAGTCGTGGGTCTTCCTCTTATATTTCAAAACGAACCGAGAAATTTCAGTGAACAGAACGTGAAGGAGATAAAGCATAAATAGCACAAACACTTACCCACTAAACTTTATATTAGGCTGAAGTGTCACACGACGTCAGTTTACCAATTACATTTTGTTGTATAGTAATGTAATTTACTTACAGTAAACAATGAAAACCTTACACCTTTACAATCCTATAGGAGTGTGAGGTTATATCATTTATCGTGGAGTTGTACTAACCTTCCGTTTCTTTGAAGGTCAAAGCGTTGGCATAGTTCTTTCTTTTCATCCGACGTCAAACCGAAGTTCATACTATCCATGATGTCCTAGAAATGAATAAATACATTTATTAAACATAATGTTTTTGAGGTGATCTATTAACATAACAAAGCATTAATACATACAGGAAAACTGGTTCCAGCAATACACTTTAGTTTCAAATGGTTCCGTTTACAAAATATGGAATTCCGATTAGCAAAATTTAACTGAACACATATTTAAAACGAAAAAAGAGGCATTTAAATGTCTTTATATTTCAGCTCCAAATTACGTTCAGTTCAAAAAGATAGTCCGGTAATTTTGAACAGGATTACATTTATAGAACTTACTCTGAACAGACTGATGTTTAATACTTAGGTTGTTTTTATTGATTTTAATTTATAATTGATATGTGAATTTTCCATTTAATCTTTGAATTCGAGATAAATTTTCAATAAAATTAACAGCCAGCAGCCAGAATCGGTCTTCTATATCTAACGTTATGATTATGACGTCACAAAATAATGACGTCATTGTCATCACTACATAGTTCTAGTCTCATAACTCACATCTCACTTGGAAATATTTTGATACAGTGGCAATGCAGAGCACATGTAAATATATAACGTTACTTGTGCGGCGTTATTCAGCATTTCACGAAGCCATTGAGCTGTTAATAAACAGCAGACAATAATACGGGTTTTGTTCGATACACCTAGTTTAACATTTCTGTGTATTTTCTAAGTATCTATATAGGCAAAGCAGAGCAGGTACATTTAAACAGGATAGTGCATTAAATCAATAAAGCTAATATTGTTGGAAAATGAGTTCGTTGTTATGTCATTTGTGTCTAAACATGCAAGGCATACCGATGACTATGTTTTCAGTGTACAAGAGAAACCTAATGCCTCTACTTAAACATCAGTCGGGTTTTGTCAGGTAAAGGTTACAGGGTCGTTTTTCTTACCAGCATTTCCTTCATGGTAATGGTGGCGAATCCGTTTCGATCGATGAATTTAAAAACGGATTTGAGCCCTTCCCAGTTATTGATAACCTGTAATACAAAAAGCCCAGTCTTAACAAAAGATAAACGGGCATAATCGATGTTGTTTATGGTAATCCAAACTGCATTCACACTTTCCAATTTGAATAGGTGACATTTAGTTTTCATATTGAATGCACCTTTTACATAATGCGACCTAAATTTATTTTAAAAGACGGGTAATATTATTTTGAAAAGAAGAAAGATATAAAAATAAGAAATTTCAGTAATCGATTCTATATACACTGTATATGAGATTTTCTGCTGTTATGTGAAAATGTGTTTTTAAATTTAAGACAGTATACAGATTACTGTACACGTTGCTAGTACATACATTACTACAGTCATGCAAAAACCTTAAATATTTTATGTTAACGTAAAGCTATAATGCCATTTTTCTTCTTCTAAAAGTGACGCTTAATAAACCCTGACATTTCGATGTGATGATAGATTATTCTTCCACCTCTACGTTCCATACAAGACACGGGTGACCTATGTGGACCACTTGTAATATCTCCCACAGAGACGCACCCGGTGACTTGCATTTCGGAAAATACTTATATCAATCATAACTAAGAAGTGCATAACCAAATCCATTGTGTTTAAAATGGTCTTATAATGACTTTATTTCAAATAGTACTCTATTTTCTTATGTTTACCAATGACACATAATTTTTGATAACCACGCTTTTCCCCACTCTGGTGTTTTCAATAAATTAGTACGTACCCAAATTTGCAATAGAATTTTACCAAACCGATATCCTGGGTTAAATATGGGAGATATGGCAAGTCTGTTTTCTGACCACAGGTTTACAATCGTACGTCAAATTTCAATAACCCCAAACCCACATATGGTTAGCCATAATTAAGGATAAAGCTTATATATATATACAAACAATATCGGTTTCAGACCATTTTATATGTACACACCACAGCCAGCCACATCGATTCAAAACGCCAGCATACATTAAGCTGGCTATTGAAATGATAATGAGGAGAATTCCAGCAGACCCTAGTTGCCCAGCAATAACACTAGTCCAATCGAGCGTATGGATTGACCTGAACACATACATGTTATAACACTTCCTTTCTGATCTGATATAAAATTTAATTAAAAGAAGTACTTAAACTACATCCAAGATGCTATATAAAAATATGTTGAAGCATAAACAATAAAATATTAACTGCTCAACTTACGTTTTCTTTGACCTTAACTAGAAGCTCCTTAGTGCGGACACTCTTCGTGGACATGATGGACGCTGGGGCTGATGGTGGTGGAGGCGGGAAGCTGGCGGCAGACGCTGTTCGTGATGGGGGACCTCGAGACTGAGGTGGTTTGGCTACCTCCTGTTGTTTCACTTTCCTCTTCTCTCGACGTTCTCTCTGCACTCTTTTCGCCTCCTCTATCAATTCCTTAGTATTGTCACCTGTTAGTTAGAATCGAAGTCACAACATTGATAAAACACATTATATATGCATTAACTGTAATCATAAACCGCTAATAAATTTATGCACAGTTCACATGTTCAAATCAGTAACATAATCCAACTGTTCAAGTATTGATGTCCAAACCTCGCTATTAGTTGCCCCGGTAAGGCGAGAGGCAGCATGTTGGCAATATACTTACTTACTAAACTGCAATAAATTGTCGCCAAATTCACTGCTCCATATATCACTGCTATCGAGCCCCCAGTATGCTAGCCTGAGATTAATGTGTGTGAGTCGAACAGAGGTTGTATTGATATTTGGGATTACTTGGTAACGTCAATACCGGGGCCGTTATACGGCTGTCAACTCGCCCGTATATATATATACATACTCTGTTTACATTTCACCTTGTCGGTTTTAAGCATTCTGTCGTGTTTCTTTTCAATACTGATGACGATTTTCAAGTCATTCTGTACGAGTAGTTCAATACTTTTAAATACAGATCAAGCATTCGAGTATTTTTTCTTCTTTGCGTTAGAAATAATTGCATGTAATTATACATTGACTTGGGAAGTAAACTATGTTTACTTTGAAGTTCTATTTAGAAGCTCAATGCTTTTTAAAATGGAACCTTGGTAATTCTTATGTTGGATAAAGACACACAATAGAAACCTCATAATAATAAACAGAGGGATAGCCAAGTATATTCCCTAAAGGTGATAGTATCTAAACACAGGTGTTTATGTCTACCGTTACATTACAACTGTGTGTCTACCTAAGTGACATACTACCTTGAAAATGCAGACAGATAACTAGATTTGTATGAGGTATTTGTGATTGTGCTTGCAGTATTTCAACTTGTAAAACACAATGCACAGCTTGTTCGTTCGATTTAGCATGCTATCAAATTTCACAATTATGTTTGTTTTGATAGTGTATATATATATATGTTGTATGATTTTGAAAACATGAGTTAATTTTGGATATTTTTCATATAATATTTTCACTCTTTAGATGGATAAAAACTGTCAATATCTATTTTATACTTTATTATATATATTTAAATAACTTTATGTTGAGGAGGCAATGCCCTTGTAATGGACGTAAATACAAAACAAAACAAGAACAAGCAAGGAATAACTAGCACTTTCAGCCTACCTCAGCAATAGCTCCAAGTGATAGTTAGACTTCCGTTTTGACGTTATCATTGTGAGCTCTAGTTTCATCAAAACAATACATATTGTTGACGTCATAATATACTATGACGTCATTAACCTAACGTCATGACGTCTAATTTAATGACGTTTTAATGAACAAGTTCTGAATGGCAATGCATGATCTAATTTGTAGTGTATACCTTTTGGGAAAGTTCAAATTTAGTTACTTTTCAATAAACCCATTAAATATTTAACAGTTAACAAGGCTGACCCATGTTTATTTGTATTGCATGTTTTCTTGTCTATTATGACGTCCTTGATATTTGTTGTTTTTTATACGTTGTATCAATAACGCAAAATGATGACGTCAAAAACGAAGTTTGTTTTTCATATGGAAGGCTTGCTGAAGGTACTAGCGATTCCTGATATGCATTATTTTTTTTCATATATTCACTATAATAATAAGAACATAACGTTTTCAACATACATACATATATATTGATAAAATGTTGGAGAAGCAGGACGTTAGTCGAAAAGATCTTTTGAATTAATAATAGAACAATATTGACTCAAACATATAACGACTGTACATATCGTATATATATATGTAGTAGTTATTCAACATTCATATTGAATCCAGATGAGTTACAGCGTATTCTATATGCCATTTTCTAAGCTTTAAAGTAGGTCAAAAAATGCTTTATTTTATTGTGGTATTAAAATGTTTGTTACAGAAATGCAAACAATGTAACTATTATATCAGACCGATGGAAATCGATTTCAATACTATTGGAAGATTTAAAAAATTGAAGAGTAGTAACAAAACATCTCAACCCCATCAATACACCAGCAATACAATACGAAACAGGTCCAATACGAACCAAGCCACACTTTATCAAATGTACAAATACCATTTCCCGATATAAATGATTGATCATAACATCCAATATGACAATGCCGATTTGTCAAACTGATGTTAGCGTGTCCTCCTTTGAATGAACGTTTACTTTTCTACGGGTCTTTTTTTCTGTAGGTATATAAATATATTAATAACTGAGTTCCATGCCATCCATACCTGTCATGTTTATGAAGACATATATTTTGAACGCTTAAGAATGCAAGAACTCATTTTGTATCGGTTGTAAATAATCCTGCGCCGAAGCATTTCATTTTCGGGTTTAAATCATTTATATTCATAGACTATTTTCTGTTTTGGCATTTTCATCCTTAGATTAGAAACAAAATATACTAAACATCAGTAAATACATAGCATACCGAATCCTGTTAGATGTAGCACACAACAAGCACAATTTGTATATAAACCACCTATGAGAAAAGCCCCTTGCCATCTGCACAAAGA
This sequence comes from Chlamys rubida, assembly GCA_032359455.1. NCBI lineage: Eukaryota > Metazoa > Mollusca > Bivalvia > Pectinida > Pectinidae > Chlamys > Chlamys rubida. Next base: position 37,224 of record JAUMHH010168894.1, on the reverse strand, counting down.
GAGATAACTCTTTAATTTACATACAGCCGATGGTGGGAATGATACCAGTACTGCGTTTCCGTTTTGGGGGGTTACGCGAACCCCTGTCTGCCAGGCCTGTACGGTCATGAGCCAATACTGAAATAGTGTTTCTATGATATAGTCCTGGAACTTTGGTTGTATTTAGACGTAGGTAAGCATAAAAGGTCAAAAGAAAATCTCAAATGGAAAAAGGTCTATGTAGTACATGCAAATAAAAGACACATCTTTACACAGATTCAATACACAAAACAGCTGTAAATAAATATGACATATTTGTGTCTATGGAGTGTGGTTTTTCGGATCATACAGGTTTCTGGACTATACAGGGTTTACCCATGCACAACGGTATGTGATATAATATAGATTTTAAGACTCTGTCATGTTTAGAAATTTAAGATTGGGAAAACCCAAAGAGTGGAAGTTCCCTGTCTTATATCCATGGCATTAAAGAGTCTTATATTCTTGTATGACACCTTGTCAGACAGGGAAACCCCTTAGGTTGAATTTCCCATCTTACATCCCTGAGCATGAAAGAGTCTTAAACTTGCATGGCATTCCGTTATGGGAAAACACTAACTTAATTGAAGTTTATACATTCATTATTAAAGAAATGATTATTTCGATTAAATGAATTGGTAAGTGATGTAAGAAAATAACTATCAGTATAAGTAAATTATGTGAGATAGAAATGTCACATGTTTGACATAAGTTGGATTCAAAAGCCTCGGCAAGCCTTTGTTTTGGCCCAGAAATTGTATGTTCATCTTTGTTTCCCTGTTGTCATGCATGCTGACATGATAGCACCAACCTTTAGTTGGATCGCTATCACAATAAAAGCGGTTTGTCGACTCAATAGGTAGCTATCGACTGTTGTATCTGTCGATTGCAACACCTGCGGCAATAAAACTTACTCTTAACACACGTATTCTCTCATTCTCATGAAATAATAATGAGGTTATTGATTGGAAGTCTTTACATTCGTTGAAACAACATAAGCGGTGTGTACTCTGTAACGGGACCAAAGACTTCACTCAACCGGTATAGATCTTAACGTTTGATGTAAATAGGTAAAGAGATATTATAACAACATTTGGTTTTCTCTTAAAATAAATCGGAATATCTCTATCCTAATAAATTAAAATGCATCCTTTTACCAAAATGTTTTTTCTTATTGTATTTTCTAAATATATAACAACCGAAAATGATGTATTTTGTCCAACTATGATATTACATGTATTTTCGTCTATAACTACTATTCCCATATCAACGTTTTCTTCGTTTTTCTACCGAATATTTGTTTTTCATATCCCTAATAACAAAAATAAGTATTTTACAAAATGATGTTTATTTGTGATGAATATATCTTTACTGGGATAAGAAACTACGTTAGGTCTGGTGAAACGAACAAGGCTTGGACATTGAAAAAACTGTCATCCCTATCGCTGAAAAGTATACCATTATTAAAGAATGAATGTGTCATTTTTAACCGAAATATATTGTTACTGAATAATGAATAAAACAAAAAAATCATGTTTTCATATGCATTGTTCAATAACTAATCGCTGGATTTGATCGATCGTTTTCCCTTTCACATACTTTGCGTGACAATCTCCTTCCTTTCGGCAGTTGTTGACTTTAAATTGACGAAGTTCTTGAGGAGGGAATTATAGCTATACATGCCATCGTCGGCCACGTTGAGTGTGAGCCACATTTTGTCCATTTCCGGCTGTGTCAGTGTCAAACCACAGCTGTAAATATAAATACAAAATAAATGTAATATAAATAAGTTATACAGATGATTTTAAACAGAATGAGAAAATAGCCATGCTATTAATTTACTATAATATTGAATGAAAAATAAAACATAAATACTACTCCTTCCATTAGCCAAAATTATATATATGATATATAGATATATATAAATGTAAATCAAATATAAATGCGGGCTCTATACTATAATAGCATGTAGATTTACATGAGAATATGTTTATAATGAGAACACAATCAAATCATCGTCTTTCAAAATGGAAGGACATCATTTGAAGGTATTAATCATACCGTTTGTTCCGATACCGTGCGCTATATCGGTCGGATCAAATATGATCTCGGAAATTGAATCATATCTCCAAGCCAATAAGATAATGTCGAGATAAAAGGATTGATGATCAGAAAGACGTTATACATTATGTTGTTGAGTATAACATAGAGCGATTGTGGTTGGTCAAGGTACTGTATCATGGAGTCAACTGTGACGTCACACTAAAGGCAATACATATTCCGTCATATCTCTCAAGTGTCTCAGACTTACCGAAACATAGAAAATTACATAGATATTACGTCATGTTTGCGTACATTCGTGTTAATTATATGAAAAATGATATAGAATCATTTACTCTTGTAATAAATTTGATGCCTAATGTCGAGATAGTTTAATTAAATCTCACAAAATTTGCAGTAATAATTAGTATCTACAGCATAAATGCGTTACATCTATCTCATATATAATGAAAATACATAGCCCTGTAGTAACTACGATAGCATATAAAATGTTTTGGTAAAATAACTACAATCAACACGACCAATGATATACTCACAGTTTTACTAAAGCACCGAATTGCCATTTACTCATTCGTCCCGTCATCTTTCTGTCCATCTCCTTGAAATGCTGTAGAGAGACAGAATGTGTGACAGAACGAGTTTCTGAGGAGGTAGTGACCGCCCTGGACACAGCCCGTGTGTTTGAGGCACGGTAACCATTTCTCGACGAACTACGTGTCATCGTATTAGATGACGTATTAGTGGAAGTCGTTTTATTGTGTATCTCCTTCTTAGTTATCATCAATGACATATCCATAAAATCCATGATGGCGGCTCACACCTGTAGGTCACCAGACCCACACACTTATACCACCCCACTGACGACACCCCACTAGCGATGGCACAATATTCACACTATCCACAGTATCCTCATCTAATATCTGGCATGATGGCGATTATATATTGTATACACGTTTCCAAGGTAAAACAAGATGCAAGATAATCGATATATGCCAATCAGAGCCTCTCGTCAGTGGTACGGATCAATATAGAAATGGGGTTGTCATAACACAGGTAGAAAGCTATCCCGTCAACACTCCTATTACAAATCACCTAACTCTACGCTTACACCTAGTCTTATGTACAAGGTCAAAATCCTTAAACAAATAGATGGTCATATCCAAATACACCGTCGTTCACTCATGTGGGACGTTCTTTAGATATACCCTACACAGGTAGAAATTGACATTACACGTCCTCCTTGATATTGATTTATCTGAGGAATTTATAGGTAGGTCACAAAAGTACTCTATGTACACAAGACGCTAGGGTATCGTACCAAAGTATCACTTATTTTCCCTTGGGGATTTAAACATCTCACTGAAAGGTTAATTATGCTTAGCTTATCCTCATTGCTTGTAGCAAAAATGCAATTTCAGGCGAACGCTTTCAAATTATCTTCGACAATATCTTTGTTTGGGATTTAAAAAACCTTGTTACAAGACAAATTATGGTGAGGTGCTCTTTCCACTTATGTTGTATTCAATGGTCGTAGACTGTTTCATGCTAACAATAAACTAAAAAACGATTGAAGTGTGAAAACCATACGTTTTGTAGGAGTCATACTCATGTAGTAATGCACATAAATGCAAACGTAACAAACCTTTAAACACCTAATGGCGAAAACTGCACGATCATTTAAAACCCCTGGTAATTGAGTTTAGTTATCAGATACTTAACATTCTATTGAAAAAAATCGGTAATATTATAACACGCTAGTAGTGCAAACATGTTCAAGTACAGGCAAGTTTGTATTTGTCATTTATGCTTTCATGAAGATGATAACAAGTTATTACAATCGATAAATAATACCAATATGTAGGCAATAAATCGAACTACCGAGGTTTCATCATCGAAATAACGAAATCGAAATATTCAACACAATAAAGATTTCATAAAAAACATGGGTTTGTTTCACTGAAGTATCACTGCATCTGATCAACTATTTCATATAAATGTCAAAACAGGTTCTTGAATTGATTGTAATTAAAGTCATATTACATGAGAATGAGCGTTGGAACCGTAAATTGTATCATCGAAACTACAGCGTAAATGACAGACAGCAAGTTCAAAGATCATTATATCAAAGAAATTTCACAAAAAGGTTGTACTGTTAGAATTATGTTTTTATTGATAAGGACGAATGAGAAATTCTAGCAAACTGATTCTTGCTATTACTTTCCTATTCGTATTGATAAGACCAACTGACTGGGATGTCCGATTGTTGCACACCTGTACACCATTTTATCTTTTAGGGTACATTTCACAAAGAACACGATGTTATGGGAAATCCTCTTCAATCACTTACTCGTTTTCAATCGAGCGATCATTATGGATATTTAAAGAAACATATTGCTTTCTGAGGTCAGCGAAGTGGAACCGAATACAATTAAATTTATATTAGTTTCTGGTGATTTATTGAAATAATTACCGCAAATAATACATTGAATATCCAGCTGAAAACTTTGTTTTGTTAGCATGTGATTTGTTGACAAAATTTAAGAAAAATATAAAGAAATTGTCATAAAAGCAATAACGACAGGATAAGAACAAATAAGAAAACGTTGCAATTAATTAAAATTCCCCTTTACATGCAAACACGTAATATCAAAACTTTATTTCACATAAGAAGAAAAAGTGCCTTTAAGTTGTCATGTATCAAGATGTATTTCTAATAGGGAGTAAACCAAAGCCAGCTTACCTTGTCAAAAGTGTGGAATTTGGAGTTAAACAGGTCATCTAACAGGAGCTGTATCTGTCAAAATGAATAATATGTTGTTTTTTTGTTCTAGTTAAAACTTTTTTGAACCAAAGAGAAGGCATTAATATACATCTACATCATTATATCACAATGAAAATAGCACGTACTTGTTTTGAAAATACGTAAGACAAATCCGTTATCATATGCTTATTTAAAATTATCCTCATTTACATATTAATGACATCATTCGCACACAACATAATTAAAAGTGAATTAAATCAAAATAGTTTTTTTTGAAAAAGTATTAAAACATTTTTCTTACATTATTTATCTTGAATACAAATCAAAACATCAACACTCACATCTTCAACGGTTCTGACATCGGATTTGGGTTTCTCGACCTCATGCGGTACCATGTGTACCTTGGCCTTCTCTCGGAGCTTGTCCAGTTCCGGGACATGGCTCATGTCATTCCCACTGACCTGGACCACGGCCACCCCATCCTCAAATCTCCTATTCCAGGAGCCGGGTCTGTAAGTCACGCAATGTAATAACTTAATTAATGGGTAAATCGTTTACATTGTTGTACTTATGTCATGAAAATGTAGACATTGAAAGGAAAAGGAAATGAACGTCAGGTCATATGATAATGATTAAAACAAAAATCATCAATTCAAGTTCCTATGTTCCAATATTTTATCCAATATCAATAGTTTCTGTTGAAATACGCCCATGATCTCAAAAAGCTGTCAAAAACTGGAAAGAGTGAATAAAGAATCCCGTGTTACTGCCAAAACATGAAACTGCGCAATGGAAACTGTTTTTTCTGCATGTTCGTAGCTTTGACACATCATTTCTGAAGAGAAAAGCATACTTCGTAGGACTTTTATGGAAAATAATAAAGATGAAATCAACAAGTAATAATCAACAGCAGTTTTCTGAGAGTAAAACATCAGTGGGGTGTGACTAGGATTCGAACCCTGTATCTGGGATTGTTACGCTACGGGTCTAACCGACCGAGCTACCAGGTCAACGAAAGTACTTCGGGTTAACTGCGCGACAGATATATCCAAAACGAAATTAAGGGAAAGTTACTGTACATACGAAAAACAAAGTGGTATTCTCTATAGTTCTATCTGCAGTAGAACATGGGTCCTGCATTAATCTTTTCAACTTTAAAAGTAAGTATATGATGTCATTATGTAAAATATATGCCACTATCTTATTCCGAAAAAGAAGTTTCACTTACATGACATCAAACATCTGGAGGAACTTGTGGAAGGGGATAAGTCCGTCACCGTCTTGTCCAACGTCTGAATGTAGCTGCTCCCACTGTTTCTCAGATATCTGGTAGCCAAGCCTCCGTTCTATTCCGCACCGGAACTCGTGTGGAGTAATAACACTCAAATTGTACTTGTCACACGACCTTAATTTAAATATAAATCAAGTTAGACATACAAAAGCGCAATTGATGAAATAGAAACTAATGTTAGTAGTAAAACGATTTATGTGAAATATATTTAAACACATATTATTAGTAATTTGCATTGAGATAGATTGAGAATAAAATGAAATAGTATGATATAGTCATGCAACTTCCCATCGTCAAGGAAATAAAAGTTTCAGTATAAAATTTAATCTTGTGAAAGTATATCAATAGCATTTAATGGGCATGTAATGGTACGAATATATCTTTATGTACTATTTCATTCTTTTTCTTCATATATAATGTTCATTTTTAGATATGAAGCAGTTGTGGAGGCACTAGTATGCATATGAAATTGTATTTATATATATCAGGAACAAAGTCATTAACGATCTTAATTGCGTCTCAAATTCATAAACAAATAAATTCTTTTTATCTAACTTTAAGAAAATTCAAATACAAGTTTCGAGATTTGTTTCATATAGATGCAGGACACTTTTACATATGTTCAAGAACATCCACTGGTGGAGAATCACAAAACATTATGGATTCTAATTTCACATCTGCAGAGTCACAATTGAAACAATCAATCACCAACCTCATTATGTTTAAATGTAAAGCAATTAGTTTTCTCGAATATCCGTGATTGCTCTTCTTAAACGCATTCACGAAGATTTAAATTCATACAATGAAAATGACATGTACATATTGTCTTTTCAAATGTATCGAAACATGTGTCCGCAATTGTTCAAACCGTCTTCAACTGTCCTCGCAAACTTTCGTGCAAATAAAACCCCCTCAAAACCGGAGTGAATTTCAGTAGAACATAATACGTAACATTTGTATGGCGATCGTAAGCATGCATTTATGTATTTATTATTACCTAAAGTAGGAGATGAGTTTGATGAAATCTCCATGGAAATACTCTACAAGTTTAGCCTCAAGTTCCTCCGCTGTGAGTCCCCCCTGTGAACCAGGAAGTGTGTCTGTCTGGAACCTGTTTTTAAAAAGACATGGGCAAATATTTAAACAGTTTGCAGATTTTGTCATCTTCGAAATCCATGTACAACGCTTTCGATATAAATATCCTCTCTGCACGCCTGGGTTTTTGCATGAACAAACTCGAATTAACCAATTAGCTAATAGGTACCGGAGAGCCTTCGATTCATGAATCACGACAAATGGCGCAGTGTAGACAAGAGTTTTCGGGAGCAAAACCCCTGGAATTTGGAAGGTAGAAGAAAGCAAATATGTAACATAATATTTCATTAATTGGTTTATTTGAAAAAAAGTATTCGTGGTATAAAAACAGATTGAATTTAATCATAGTTCTTTCTATTAAAAGCATCTTCAATCACCGGTCAAGATCATGTTAGCCTGGATTACTCTGTCTTACCAAGTTACCATACACTAAACCAGTAAACTTCAACAGCCTTCATTAATTAAAAATGACGTAAAGATAATACAATAATTTATCTAACGCATCAAATATATATTTCATTAATAAATCCCTGTTTTAAAATATTTGAAAAAATACTTAATGCTTTAAACCAATCAGATTCCGCGCTATTTTAATGTATATAGTGACAAGTTTGAAACATGTATACGAGTTGTTTCCCCTTATCATATACTGTTCGTAGTTGTATGTAATGCATTAATGTTACATTTTAAATATGAATATAACCTATATAAAGTGTCTGTTGTCTTTTTAAATCATTGATGGTATAGTGCAACAATGTTATATAACTAGATGAGAATATGATTTTCAATTACATTTCACGATAAAAATATAATTTAATGAAGTAATAAACATTGTAACAAAATGCATATGACGATAACGTATCAGTTATTGAATTATGTGAAGATAACTTCTTTGAAATAGAAACCGAACATTTTCATTTCTGTGTTATCATTTTCCTATAGTTATAGAAAACAGTTCACAAAATCACAAGTCATGCTAGCTCTAATAATAATTATGAAAGACACAATAGCGCATTCACACAGAAAAAAAACCTATGCTTTAAGTCCCTGAATTACTTACTTGTGGTAATGGTTAGTGACCGTTCGATTCGTTATGCTGTTTTCAGCTTTGCTTTGGAACTTAGACAGGAATTCCTTGTAGTTGAGTTGACCACGTATAGAACGAATTCCAATTCTAGATAGGCGGACAGAAAGACAGACACACGTGTAAAGGTCTATACCTGAACCCACACACACACCATATAATGCCATGATACTGTGCTTAAAATATCAAGTTTTAGGTAAATTTCATCATAATCTATTATTCCTTTTATATTTTTCGTTGTTCCATTTAATCTTTTCTTTCATGTGCTCCTTCCGTTGTTTTGCCTGCGGTCTATTTCTTTGCCTATAATTAGTTGTCCGCATTTGATTCTATGTACTGTTTTCATCTTGTTGTATTAGTGATGTCAAATTCTCTTGTTTAGCTCTTACTAGCTGTCACTCAAATAGAAATTTCAAGACTTATTTGATACTAATACAAGGCACGTGCATATATTCCAGTACATCCACTCTTTCCCATGAGAATCAAAGATCCAATTTGAGTACATTAGATGGCTTTATATGGTATGTATCTAATGTCTACAAAATATTAACTATAATTATCTACAACTAATTATATATAAGTACTTCTTTACTCTTCAACGACGACCAGTCGCACTGAAGCACCTACAGAAAATGCTATCACAAATCGATTAAATATACCTTTGTTCTACTTTTCCTCGTTAACAGTTAGCATAGTATCGCCTAATGCTAGTTTTAAACAGTAAGGTAATTGCTTGCTATAGACACGTACCACATCTTGCGTCTAGTGCAAAATGTCACCTCTCTTTTAATTTTGAATCTTTTGGTCCGTGTGATCTTTCTGTGTTTTAAAACATACATTTTATTTACTGATTTTAACACAATAATTTTGTAAGGTACATGGATAATATATATCATAGGTAGGACAGAAGGTCAGTGCGCAATGCTAATGAATTCATAGAAAGGCAGTAATTTATGTTTCAATGGCATATTCACGAGTCTATTTTAGCCGGCATATAACAATTAAACACTGACAAATAACACGGTTACTTTACGCTTGAAACCTACTTTGTTCCAGACTTACGTACATTCAATGGACTATCTAATGTAATTGTAGGCATACGCAAGCATTTATTGTTGTTCTGTATACATGCATGTACCGTTTATGCCATTAAAAGCCACAAGCACAAACAATAACATGAGAAATCGCCCAAATGCTTCAGTTTACTCTACTACAATAATGCTGAATGTTTTAACATATTCCAGGAACATATTACTCATGTGAGCTTTGCTGTGATAGGAAGTAAGCAAGTATAATAACTATCTGAATGGTATAGTTTGTTATAACAGTCAAATCTGCAACGGAAACAATCGTCAAAGTATGTAAAACATCCATCTTAAATGATTCAAAGAAATCCCTAGCATATCGTTGACATATTTTAAAACTAATCAGACACAAAAGCAAATCTGAACCCCAAAGCGAACTTTTCCAAAATGTAGTAAAAATAGAAATACAATTCAAGGTAAATATATTCACAACTCAAGTAAAGCAAACATTGGTCTAATGAATTTCAAAAGAAGGAGAAGGAAATCTTGGACAACATAATCTTAAGACAATCTGATGTTTCCTTTACTCAAAATCCAGATTTACCTTGCGAGGAAGTTGTCGAGCTCTGTGACGGTAACGCTGAAGCCGAATTCTTGTAAGCACCGTCGGAAGTCTATCCGAGATATGTAGTTGTCACTCAGGTAGTCAAAGAGCTGGCAGGCTGTCATCATAGCGTTGTATGACTCCTCAAACTGTGACAGTAAATAAAACACTTGTACAATGTTGGTAAAGGAAAGAGCTTGTACAACGATGGTAAATGAAAGTACCCGTACACTGACAGTAAATGAAAACACTTGTACAATGACAATAAATGAAGGCACTTGTACAATGGCAGTAAATAAAAACACTTGTACAATGACAATTAATGAAAACACTTGTACAATGACAATTAATGAAAACACCTGTACAATGACAGTAAATGAAAACACTTGTACAATGACAATTAATGGAATCACTTGTACAATGACAATTAATGGAATCACTTGTACAATGACAGTAAATGAAAACACTTGTACAATGACAATTAATGAAAACACTTGTACAATGACAGTAAATGGAATCACTTGTACAATGACAATTAATGAAAACACTTGTACAATGACATTAAATGAAATCACTTGTACAATGACAATAAATGAAATCACTTGTACAATGACAATAAATGAAATCACTTGTACAATGACATTAAATGAAATCACTTGTACAATGACATTAAATGAAATCACTTGTACAATGACAATACAAGGAAAGCACATGTACAATAACATTAAAGGATTTTTTTTATTTTTTTTACCTATGCAGGTAATGGTCTTTTATTATCTTATTTCAAGGAATATAAAATATTATAATCGAACTCTTGATTAGCATTAGAAATTCCGTATGAAGCATCAAACTAAATTCAAGCAGTTAAAATAGAAAATGATAATACTACTAATTTAAAAGAAAAAACGACTAACTTTAATCTTACATTCGTCATGAAAAGACAGGACTTTAGAAACAATAAACCCCAAATGAACTACATTAAATCCAGGTGTTCCGGATATGGCGTATATGTCATCAATCAACCTACTTTTTATCTTGTATAGTAAACAGGTACGTTCCATTAGAGACCACTTACAATTTAGAAACTACTACGTATTCCATTAAGCATGTAATTACAAAACATTTAATAACCAGTTTTGATGTGCTGAATAGATTAGAATATTTAAAAGTATTGATATTTTAGTAGTAAGTAAAACTTACCCTATAATGAAGGCAGTCAACGACATTGTCAAGCTTCACGCTTTTCCTCCGTTTGGGAACCCTGACTCTCGATTGTGGTGTTGATAAAGGGGTTTCTGTGGTCTTCGTCTCCTTGGTTGGTTTGTCCGGCGCACTGTCCACCGGCTTCTCGTCAGTTTGTGTAGTTGCATACAAGTCATCCTTACGTGCTGCCGCCTGCTCTTGAATGTCTGTGGTCATAAACACTTCCACGTTAATTTTGTTTTCGGCAGATGCCGGTTTGTCCTGAGGTTCCTTAGCGTTTGTTTCCGTTACAGAATTAACTTCGTTTTTTGGACTTACACCCGTTGCCTCAGAACGAGGTCGCGACCTAACTTCATCCTTAAGTTTTTGATATCGCATGGGTAAATCACGTGCCGTTAACGACTTTGGTCTCCCGGTATCCACCCCGATCCTTTTCAGGAATCTGTGCGTAAAAATGGCTCCTGTGCCCTCTGTATCATACCTAGACAACAATAAAGAACAGTGAGAGAATAATCACTTTAAACATATTATCTTTTACACGGCCATGAAGGATTTGTCTAATTCGTGGTTTCTCTTTGAATTAATAAAATGACTAATACCATATTTCGTTTGACAACCTGGTACCCCATGCATGCACAATTATTGATGTTTTGCATTTTAAAAGTATTCACTTTTATGAATTTGCAGATTGAAACGGTTACATACTGTGAAAATTAATTATGAAGAACCGAGATAAAATACAAAACCTGGATACCATTGATCAAAGAAGAACCCCAAACAACATTATATCATTAATGGTATTTGTGACTCAAATTAATAGAACGCATTTACCTCTTCCATAATGTATCGAAGTCTCGGTTGACCATGTAAATGCCGAGTTGTGCATAGGCCTCGCGGAGTTGTGGAGGTACTATCATACCATTGAGCTCAAAACAGGCAGCAGGAAAAACCAACCTGGCATCATCTCTGCAAGCAATGATGCAAATTTCATTTCATGTTTAGTAGGACAAGCTAGTCAATTACATAACAAATTATTGATGTTAGGGATTTTTTTTTTTATTTTTTTTTTAAATTTTTCAAAATTTTTCCAGTACATGTACATAACACAGGACATCATCACACATACACACATTCACACAATGTTAGGGAAACTTAACGTTTCAAACGTATCATTGACATGTTGGAACACAAATGATGGAAAATAGAGAATGTGATACACATTGGATATGTCTTGGTAGAAGAAGATAACGGATATCATAACCTGTATATGATTAACGTTTCCTCCTCGATAGTATTAGCATTAGGGAATTGGAGTATAGTGACAGGAAATCGATTTTCTGTTGAAAGCTGAATTTGGTACAAATATGCATGATGCATAAATGATGTCTTTTTTCAAATGAGCTTAAGCTGAGACGTTAGGATGGTTAGGTATATAGTGTTGATAAGGTGCTTAGGAAGAGGCTTACATGGTTTTGATTTTCTGTCTGAACATTTCGTCTGAGAAGGGAGCTGAGAAGTACGGATCCTCTACCAGCATGTCTGTGTTTTTTAAACTCTCCTCGGGATTTGTTTTCCTATTTCCTCTGTCTGTCAGTGAGCGCTGCACGGGACTCACCCACTCCTTCTTCACAGCCTAACAAGTCACACATATAAGGCTTCGGTAATTTTTAATTTGTTACAAACGTTTGCAAGCAATATTTTTTAACCACATAGAGAGGTACAATGAACAAGATATCTTTAAATCACAATAACAGGAAATATTGTATGAAATCACGATGTAAAAGATATATTTGAAATGTTTTAGTAGAAAATCAGCAAGATTCTTTTTAAAATGTCATATGTATGGTATCTTTCATTTGCTTTTATTTAACATAAGAATACTGCTATTTCTAACTGATATTTTGACTCATATGTTACAATGTATATGATTAGCAAACGAAATCTTTTTTACAGTAGATCATCGTTGGGCGCGATGTTATGTTAAAAACAATCATGAAAGCAATAAAACGAAATAGTAAATACTATTACCATAGAGACAGTAAAGTCAGTATAATATTATAGAAGCTTTCTATATAAGTGTTCCAAATAACCCAGCACCAACAAGTAAAACGAACTTAAAATATCCAGATTCCTTCTCTCAACACAATTTAAAACCAATATGAGTTAAACACATTTCTCCATATGCCAATTATTGAATTGTTTCCACATTTGTAAAACGACGACAACACAATTGCAAATATAAGAAAATACCGTTGAATATAGAACACTCCATTTCATATTAAAATGTACTTCTCCTTATACCAATAAAATTTGCTACAAAATATGCTATTCAAGGTTAATTGATTAACACCATACTACTTTAAACCATAAACCTTCAACTATTTGTTTTATATATATAAGTAATAATTTACCGGCAAGGTTTTAAAGTTATCGAATATATTATCCCTAGGTTTGATCTTCAGATCCCCAAGGTCAATGTCTATATAGCTCTTGACTTTTTCCTTCCTCTTTTTTACCTTACCGATTCCATTTGACTGTAATAAAATATTTAGTTTGCAACAAGGCATTATCCTTATTGACATCTTCGATAAACATCTTGTTCAAGGTGGAAAGATATACCATATAATGTTTTAAAAACTAGAAAAAATTACAACATTAATACTGAAGTAATGGCAGGTTGAATTTGTCATGGTGTCTCCCGTCAAATACATGACAATATGTCGAATTTGTCCATTGAGCTGTACAACATTAAAATTCCTTTATCATCGAGTCATTATATAATTCATTAAAGTGTCCTCGATTTTTGTTGACGTTTTATTGTTACGAACACTCCTCTTCAAAGCTTTTATATAGTTATGGTAAATGCAATATTACGAAATTATTAACGATTTTTATATGATACCTAGAGGCTTTTCTCATGTGTATCGTAGTTTTATATAGTTAGTATACTTACTTCATTTTCTCTGAAACAGCTTACAAACAAATCAAATGATATAGGTTCTCGTCCTTCAAGGCCAATTCTGTAAAAACGAAGAAACTTATTTGAATTTCCATTTCAGATCAGATGTATAACACTAATCTGAAAAACAACAATCTTTTGAACTAGCCTAATGAAACTTAAAATTCCACAATAATGACCCTGTATGAGTTGTTTCAAATGAGAAGTTACCATGTAAGCTAACGTTATTTAGTTAATACTTGATGACGTCACAAAAGGTCATATTTACATTTCTTTCAACTTTAATATTACTTAATCTGTCAAATATAACAAAATACATGGAGAAATAAATTTATTATTTCAAATAATTTTAATAAATATAAAGATTGCGTTTATATTGATATATTTACATTTGCCCCGCGCCGTCCCATTACAACAGTGTTAGAGGGCAAGTGTAATTACATCCAGACAACCAGTTATTGTTTAAGTATTACACATTATAAATAATGGGATACAACATATTTCGTTTCCATGTTAAAATAGATCCAGGTTATTTCTTATCAACACCTTCACTAACATTGAATTTAAATCCATATTCGGATCAAATAGATCAAAGGTAATACAAAGCAAATACTTCACTCTACTTGATAAGATTGCTTGCATTGGTCCCTGTATTTTATTGACATAATCTTATAGCTATCAGCACCTCTTCTCGTCTGTATATATTTATCGCAGAGGGATATTTAGGGGAGGGGTGACGATCGAAAGACCCTCTTACAATCACCTACATATAAGTAAACAAGCTAGCTCACTGATATTCATACATGTCTGTAGATTTTTATCATTTAAATCTCCCACAGAAGGTTTTCCACATTATATGTATTTTCCCCAAAATATACCTGTTTTGTAATTTTCAATAAGTAATCTTAACACATATCTTAGCAAATGTTATGTACATGAGATAGTAAGTGACACTTCAGTCGTAAAAAATACATATCTTACTTAGGTAAAAATGTTGATTGAAAAGACCAGTTACCCACAGCACAGTTTCTCAAATAGGTAAGGATAACAATTGTTCGAAAGACTCTATTTGATCATGCGTTCTGCACAATGAACAATAAATACAAAATTCGTTTTGGTTAATTGCAGTAAGAAAGCGCCCTCAATTTTCGTTACATGTAAAATCTAAAAAGGACATGATGTCAATCTGATACCTCTTGATCTGAGATTTAACGCGACAGTAAATCATCTGAAGATATCTATACAGCAATAACATTAAAGTTAACATTGCGATATCATTGATTTAAATTTGTGAATAAGGTTTTCGCGTATTTGACTTGAATCAGGAAAAATATACACTAATTTCCAATCTGAATAATGTACTTTCTCCCTAAAACATGAGTATTTCAATTAAAACATTTTTCGAAGTCGAGGAATTCTTTTACATAAAAATCATATGCAATTGAAATATGTGTGAGGCCCTCTCTGTATATATTTATTGTGAAGCACGAATAGGTTTTTGCACCGAATACACTATGTAATACTATAGAGCGGTATTTATTATTTATAGGTTCATATGAACAGCAAACTAATTTACGGCTACTGGTGGATTATACAGCTTTATATCGTAACTAGATTAGGTTTGTAATTCATATTAAGTCATTTGAATTTGTATGGTCAATTTCACCACAGTAATGAAGAACTGGCTAGTTAAACCATTAATAGTTCATAATGCCCTTAAATATTAAAACAGGGATTAGTGTTGAGATTTTAAGTCCCTCGAGCAACTGTTGGTAGGCCAGGAAGTTAACTGTTGTTTGGTACACTAGGTTATGTCAGGAAATCAGTATGACTTACTTTTTGAGGAATTTGTTGAACTGGTCAGTCGATATGTACCCACACACTGTATAGATAATTCGAAGCAATGCATCTCTGTAACAAAACAGAAAAAAATAAAATACATACTTTGATAAAATCTCTAAGGCTCATTAGAATGCTTACCTCCTTAGCAAACGAAAGTCATTTTAAGTCGTACACATATCATCATTTAGTGAGTTTGACATAATCCGTTCAATATTAGTAATTTTGAACAAATATAATTATACTGGTACATTTTCAGCGCTGATTTATATCGATATAGTGTGCCTACAAGGGGAACATATTTAGAATAGGATTAGGACTCTTATACAAGAACTAGTTGCAGACTTACCTTGTAACGTTGCCTTGACCAGTCGGGTCATTTGACCGGAAGAGATTTCTCACTCCGTTATGTCCTGTGTTCAGTTTATCCTTCACCATGTCAGCCACCTAAAAATCACGTCACCATAAAGGTTAGTATACATCCGTATTCCACTTCTACACAAAACCTACACAATCTTCAAATTGTAATACGAAACATACACAAGTATTCCACATCACTTCCCCACGAATGCACTTGTATTTTACTTCTTAACGAAACAGCAACATACATAAATATAATCATAAAACATTCTATATCAAAACATAACAATGTTATACAAAGTCCAGTTATCCTCAAGGCCTATTATGAATTAACCTGTAATTTCCGTTTGTAGACAACATCGCCCTTCATTATTAAGACTGCTATGACTTAGAAGAAAACAGATTATTCCGACCTTATTGCATTAATTCAAAAAGTTATAAAAAAAAAAAAAATCGAAAATCCTAATCAAATGAAGTACATATATCACTCCGCGACGTTCTCTCTTTGAACGCCAGATTTCATTACGTAATGTGTTTATCGCTTCAGGACATCGACTTCATTTACATTAGAACAATGACTCACCTCAAACTGACTCCGTGAATGGTCGGACTTCTTTCCCCGAGATGTGGCAGCCTTCGGGCCAATAAGATGATCTATATACAAACATTACCATGTTTATTCCGATAATTTAATGCAATCGACAACTTAGCAAAATGATCCATCAATGGTTAAGCTAACAGTACGTTTTGCACTCCAAATATCTATATTTATATATACAAAAATAGTATTAAGTATGAGGGCACAATCTACACCACTTTAAATCGGTCTGAAAAGTCTCTCGGAAGAGATGAAAGAGCTAAGACCACTTGTTGTGCCAGTGCCTTCTAGTTCTCTTATTAATCACAAACAAATCAATAATTGTTTTTGATTTTCATTAAGCTAATATAAACAAAATATCAATATTCATTTTAATCTATTTTTACAAGAAAGCACTTTAGTCAATTTACTTGAACAACTAATAAAGGATGGACACCATTCGACTCATTTCACTTAAAATATAGGTTATAAATTACCGTGAAAAATGTTTAAAGGAAGTCGTAAATAGCTGTTATCTTATAATATAAGTATATCATTGTATTTGTTTTAATAGTAATGGAATATTTTTTTATATAAATGTCATACCCTATGAGTTATTCACATGACAGTTTTCGTTAAACAATGAAATATATTCGTCATGCATAACTTCAACATACACAAGTACATTTTGATTTATAATACTGACGTGCGACATAGTCCAATAGAAAACAATACAAAATTACAAGATATTTTCATATAAGCGTATCTTTATATCTATATACCCCGAAACTACTAAAATGGAACACGATCAAGTATAAATGGATAATTAAAAATTGTCATAAGTGCGACATTTATTAAACGTACACAATGCATATTGTCAATACAAATCTGTTCTATACAGTGTAATTATTGAATAGGAGATAACAAAAGACCTTTATGGTTGAACGATAACCAGGCCGTACATGGTATCTAAGCGCCCACCATCGTACAGTACTTGAACACAAAAGACATTGACGCTTACAAATCACT
Organism: Chlamys rubida; assembly: GCA_032359455.1. Classification (NCBI taxonomy): domain Eukaryota; kingdom Metazoa; phylum Mollusca; class Bivalvia; order Pectinida; family Pectinidae; genus Chlamys; species Chlamys rubida. Next base: position 19,318 of record JAUMHH010168894.1, on the reverse strand, counting down.
ATAAGAAATATATTTGAAATATATGTAGTTGACATTTAATATTTATTTTACATCAACTAATTATTTTGAATGTTATCCTAAGATGCCATATAAATTCGTTAATAATTTGTGAAGATGAAAAACACTTAAATCGTTTTGCTTAAAAGTTCTTTAGCCATTAATACTTACTCATATAAGAGGTACACAAAATATCTATACATACATCATACGTAGTCAAGGCGAATATATATGATTATATAAACGAATATTAGGGGTATAGATATTTGCAAACATATAATAAGGGTAAATATTTAGTAAGTATATAATGGTATGGTATAAATAAACACAATTATGTTCATAACATTATTTGAAAGATAATTGTACATTTTTGTTAAAAAGAGCCACAATGTGATAGAAATAAAGAAGTCATCATATTGTAATATGACGTAAATACATGATTTGAATACTTTGATAATTATAAAAGAGTTACCATGAAGTCTTTGCCTAACTTCACCATATATTCAATGCTATATCTGAATGTGTATAGATATTTTACTAAACAGCAAAACTCTTAATCCAAACATTTGTATACACTTCTAATTTTCTATTGTGTTTCGGTTTTGCAAGGTTTCGCTTAAAGACTCTAAACATAACTATGTATAACATTTTATTTTATTATACTATTTTTTTTTCTAGTAATTAAAAATGTACCTGATGAATAGTATGGTAACATGTACATGTTCAAAGCATACAATAAAATGGTATTTGTAAATTGTTGAATATGGTTATTGAGCACAAATCACACAAGAACGCATAACGCAAAAACACACAATCGATGCAAATCAACATCATGCAAATGTACAAAATCTATATGTATTCTTTCTGTTGATAATATTCAACTACAATGAACATTATATTATGAAATTACTGGTTTAAGCGGTATTCATATTTTAGTTTTTTCCCGAACTGATTCGAAAGTGCTACATTTTGGTAACCACCAGATATAAGAAAATGTTAATTCCAGCATATCATAAATAGTTTTTAAGGTAAACCATGATACAAGTATTTTGAGAATAAACGCTGAAGCAGGGAAATAATCGTCCGCAAAACTATGTCAGTAACTAATATCGATCCTATGTCGACGCAGACAATGCTATTAATGTAATCAATAGGCACTTTCATTAGGAGTGGTTTCACTCCAGGCATAATTGTGGGTGGGCGTTTTCTTGATGCAATGAAAGACAGTTAGTTGTGCGAAGGGAAGGGAAATATATAGATGTGACTTAAAATAAAACAGGCAGTCGTGGTTATTTCGGGGACGGAACGCCAAGGAAGTTTACCATAACGATTTGATCCGAAGCCATAAGGACGATGCGTCCATTGCTTGCCTTCATAGTTTCCACGACCCTCTGTGGTGGGTTAAAAAATATCATTGCAGGTTTGAAGACGGGTGTTTGACAAAAACATTGGGATAATTGCTGAACAGATAAAGATAGTTAATACACAAGTTATTGAATCAACATCACATGCAACAAGCAATGTGTTAGCAGCACAGCATTGCAACACGCTTCAACCAAACTGTTAACCTTTGGATCTATCGTCCACCAAGTCCATAATTTGGTCGAGAGATGGGAGTTTAAACGAAGGTTTGCTCTTGCCATATTCATCCTCCCCAAGATTCTCTATGGGAGGTAGAATGACGTCTGTCATCCGTTTACTTATTTCTTCTTTGTGGCTCTGAGGGATCAGGCCCGCCCTTTCGGCGGCTGACCGACGATAAGTAAAAGGCGCCGTGTAGTCACATACTAAAGAGAAACGTATCAAGAAATACTTATGTAGCTGGCTGGTGCGGAAGTTTGCCTCTTTTCGTATGACCTATATAGCGACGAAATGTGATCTTCATTCAATGACAGCGTAGAAGAAATGATAGGTGCGAGAATAATGGAAAGGGTGAACTCATTACTACCTCGACAAAGAATGCAATATGCTTCACAATGTCAAACAATAAACAAACTTATGAGGAAATAAGAATCTACAAAATAATCAAAAATCTGGAAAAATTCTATGTGTTGTTAGATAAATTGTATTGACTTTGTTTTGCTTCTGCACGTGTTTTAAACCCTTGTCAGCATCGACACATGGAACAATAGGACAAACTTGAGTTAACATACACAGTAAGATTTAAAACCTCCTGATAAGTCTGTTCTTTGTTTGATATTTGTTTCACATAAAACACTGCGATATGATTCATATTTGCTTTTACATAAACTTAACCTGCCGTGTCTGCTTGTTCAACGACAGAGAATGAAAATGGGTAGGCTTAAGGTACATAACATTACTTTGCATTGTTTTGATTTACTAAGTGTTGAGCAGATGTTCGGAAATTCTAACAAATATTTCTGGCACGAAATAAAACGGATTCTTCGTTGTAGAAATACAGATAATTATTAATACACTTCAAACATACTAGAACTACATTCATTGTCTAAACGATAAACAAATTCAGTGTTGTTCATATGAATTTGTTCATTAAGACATGATAAACACTCATTCTCAAAATATAGCTTGATTAAAAAAAAGAAAATGTTGCTTAGAAAACCCATATCCATTTTGATGATGAATGCACCATGATAATGATAGAATGATATAAAACATTAAATGAACAATGCAACGAAGAAGCAATTGAACGAGAATGAGTGTAACATCAAATTTATCTATTATTCTCCATACAAACAGGTCTTACCAGAATCTGTAGAGTTTGTAATCGAAAAATCTGCAACTACAGTGAAACGGGACAATATAAATATTGTATGCAAGGACTCTGTACACATTTACACAAAGTGTATTTGCGTAACCCATTGGTAAACTGTCATGTTTCAAAGTTTTTAATTCATGTGTTGATGTGTGTCTGGTATGTTTTAAGTGTTGTGTTCAATGCACACTCTTTTCTGACAGACGTTTTGTATTCGTCATATAATAAAATCGATGAACTTAGGCCATTTTAGTATGGACATGTTTATCAAAGGTAAGGACTTCTTCAACTTGGAGAACAATTGTGAATTGAGGTACTGTCTGCGAAGAATATGGCAACTGAAAAACAAACATGAGAGGTTGTGAAAATTGTTTCCTGATTCGTAGCCAGGCGTGGACATTAATTGTAAATATGACTATCAGTTGATATGTGTAGATTGTAGTTTAAATATATTTGATATTTGGAGCGTTCGGTAGTCACGTCATCGAAAGATAATAGTTGAAACTGTATCTCTACATCAATACAGGTTAAATATACACGTGATGAAAGGCGGAAGTTGTGTTGTATCAGTCAGGTACAGGAACAGTCGACCTTCTGTTCGTAAATAGTGGAGGAGTTACAGTACAACATCCCCGGTATATATTGAACGAAACCTTGTAGATGTTATTAGAGGACACAAAAAATCGATACTGTATTCATGTAACAAATATTCGATATTAAAGTATCAAATTAAACATGGTATAAATATGATCAATTCAGTAACAAAGGGAAACAGTCTTGCCAGATATAAAACATATTTCTGATCAACCATGCTGCGGATACATACAAGCATTGTGTATTAACCCACACTAAGTCTATATTAACCAAATCCAAGGCTCATTATTTAATATTATTGGGAAACTGTCATAAAAAAGTTTCAATATATTTACGTGTGACCTTTTAACGTATTATTCAATTGTATAACTAGATAAATAAGCAAGATTTATTAACTGTTTTTGGCGCTTTTGGGTAAATGACCAAAGCAATCAATAGTCTTACTGACAATTATAACCACATTGTCTGTGAATTATCATAACAAATGAGGCTAGCTAGTGCGATATAGACATCATGGGGGTTCATTAGACCTACGGGGATGTCTAGGTATCTTAGTACATAAATTGTATCAGCCATGTACTTAGTTACCTGTATATAATTTGTAACTCACCTTGCTATCAATACCAAAGACTAGGGTCCCAATATTTAGAAAAATGGCTGTCTTTTCATTATAAAGGTCAAATGTATTGAACAAATATTTTTATATTTGGTGTTATATTGACATTCGAGCAACTGTTAACATATACAATACCTTATGATTACATTCATTATTGTATATACACTTCATCATACAATGTATTTGCAACTCATTACAAAATGACATTTCGTCACAAAAAGACTATATATAAATATGTTTAGGAAATGGTACAAGGTAAAATAACAACTAACCAAGGATACCGTCTTAGATATCTTAATATATTTTCCTCTGATACTCGGCAAGTGTTATGGATAATTTTCCTCGGTTAACGAAAATTCCAAGCAAACGGTCTGCCCAATTATAATGTTATACAACATTGTTTAGTAAGGTCATTTTTACCTTTAATATTTCACATGGCAAACCTGGACTTTAAAAACAGTCTCACCATTTACAACGCAGAGACACTATATGCCACTGGTAAGCTTTACAAGCCGTCGAGATGGGATTGCAAAACGCAATGGTCTTGCCTTATAATATCATGTAGTTCGTATGTTATAAATGCGTTTACGAGAACGCATGTCTCAATAATGACAAAAAATAGCGGGAAACCTTACTTAAGTTAAGTAAACGTGATATAACACGACGAAAAAACAAAATATTTGAAACCGATTCAATTATCTTGGCAAAAAAGGTATCTCCTATGATTTTTGTCCCTATATTTTGTGAGTGTTTTTTTTCACCAAAAATGGAATGGAATGGAAAAGTCACTTGTAGTGATGGACATGAAGGTCTGTTTAAATACCAAATCATAAATTATAAGACGATTCATCGGTTGAGTAAGTCTTAAGAAAAGACTAATTCACATTGGTCGTTAATATGTATGTATGTTTGGTATTGTTATTTCAACAAAAGGAGTATATATCTGGTGTTTGAAAGACTGTTTAAACTGGCGAATTTGTTGACATAGACATAAACAGTTTACCTACCAGTAACGGTAGATATATGACCTAGAAAGGTGTTTAGCTGGAGTAGTTCATCACACAGACCGAAGTGTTCAACACGGATATTTGATTTAAATATTTACATAGATACAATAACTACTTGTGGGCTGCGTAGTGATTGCAATGTGAAGTAAATATCAATCACCCGAGAGCTGGGTTGCTACGTAATATAGAAGGATATATAATCTGTAATGCCAGATAACCTTAATGTTTGTCTTCTGTTTAGGAAGGATAATTCAGCAGTAGAATATGACAACATGGTGATTGAAGATATCTAGAATTTACATAATTATGATTGCCATTTCCCTATACATGGATATAAAAAGTTGAAAAAAAAACATTGAAGATTATAGACTAGTTGCAAAATCGCAATCATGATCTACTTTTAATATTTCTTCTTCTTATGTTTTATGAATATTTAAGTTTTTATTACGCTTAATAGTGTTCCTTGTGGTTTCGTTGTCACTATTCCGTTTCTCCCTTTGAGAACATGATATTACTAGGATTGACCTAGATTAACATGACGAGTGTTGTCAATGAAGCAGAAGCAGCTTATCCTACCAGAACACCTGTTCTTATTCTAAATCCTATGTTTGTATTTTTCACAGTTTCACAGATTTTGAGTTAGAATTACGGGTTTGTTTACTGTCTACATTGGATTGTTTTCTTCATTAACAAGTACGAGACCTGATTATATCAGAATGTTTATAGTGTCACAAGAATGTCAGCCGTCATTTGTTTACACTTTCGGCGTGAAAGCATTTAAAAGAGGGACCACTAAACTTATTGATGGATTTGTTCATAACTCTATACTATGGGAGAGGTATTTGTTTTAATGGTCCTTCAACCAACATCATATCCGAGGAGATATATTCCCTTTAATGAGGTTTTATACAAGCTCATACCGGGCAAGATGTTTCTATAAATAATTGGCACCTACACAACCTCATACCTTGGGACATGAAAGTGCAATACATGTATTTTGTGTCAAATGAACTACACCATGTCTAGTCTGAAACTTCAAAGCAACAGTATCTATTGATACAATCGGTGAACAAATTTGTAGCATATTTTCAGATTGCATTATATTCATCTTAAAATGAATTTGTGTATCGAAATTTTGTCCATTTTAACTCCAACACCATGTGAAAATCCTGAGAAATGTTTTGTCAATATATTTCGTTAATAGCTGTGAGGTATCGTGGGATGATGTCTGTATTTGACGGTGTTAAATATTCCTGTGATGACAGTACATGTTAAACTGGAACATTTAAACCATTTGAGCGACAGAACATGTGTACGATTCCTAACTCTTATTTAATGTCAAGGGTGTCACAAAGGCAGTGTTCGTATAACGTTCCCTTCACCCTTGTGATGAGTGGTTCACTTTCACGAAATGTGATTGTCGCTCTCTTATCACGCGAGTAGTACACGGGCGAAGGTGTCTGTTATTCCATACAGGTTCCCAATATACATGTCAAATTCGGGATTAAAGAACGTTTGGGGATTACTAGCAATCCGGAATTGATCCCGTCCCTCCATGACATCCTAGTAACGTTCCACGTTTCTAATATTATACTAGTTAAATGATAGTTACGTCACGTATGGGTTGTACCCGAGGCCAGCTCGAGTAGTGTGTATGAATGTGTGGTAAACATTTTACCTTATCTGAGTGAATAAACTAGAACATTTAAACATTTTGAGCGACAGAACATGTCAATCTTAGCTTTCAATAGTATGTGTCACACTTTAGGATCACCTGTAACACATACCTAACGCATGGAAAGCTAAATCTCCACCGATAACATGTACTGTTTTTCGTGTGTCCTTTAAGTATAGGAAATAGCTAAATTATTGCATTGTAAAAAATATCAATTATTAAGAAAAGTATTTTTTCTCACAGAGAATCAACAGTCATATGACATTCATTGTATAAATCAACAGTACCCGAGATTTAAAGTAAACACTTTTTGTGTGTACGCGTAGCAGACCTGCCCACTGGGCCGAAAAATTTGCTTCAATATTTACTTCTAATTATCATTAATGCCTTCTCAAATCACAATTGTAAATACGCCAATGGAATCAATCTACCGAGATAGGCATCGCTAGCTTTGTTCCCCAAACGTATTCGTGATATCCAATATGGTTTATATGCTTTAGAAATGGTAAGTAGTTCGCGTGCCAGCTTCCCCTGTTGAGCAGGGACAGAACTACTTACATTTATTACTATGTGTAATGAATATGAGTTTGGAGAACATGCTCAATAGTTTAATGTTTTCATATTCACTTACACGTTTGTTTCCTTTAGAATTAAAATCTACTTCATGCATTCATTGCCTATCACAAAGGAATGATCACGGTTTAAATGACACCGAACGTGCGTCAACGACTAGTATACCCATTAGAAAGGTATAATTCTAAGTTAGCGTTATTGGTGTGAAGACTCATTGCTTTTTACAAAGTGCAGGTTTAATAAAAATGAGAAAAACAATGTTTGGAAAATAAAGCATTATTCAGATTATAATAATTTTAAAAGCATTACCAATTTCTATGAAGTTTAATAGTCGGCATGTGCGTATGCAGAAATTGCTGCAACTGCTCTTAAGGTTGTTTCCAGTTGTTATGTAAAATGAATATTCAAACGTTTCTATTACGATCAATGGTGGTAATTACACGTACAAATTGAGTAAGAAATATTTAAAATGTGTACGAAATGAATATTTATAGGTTTACTTTACTCAACAGTGTTGATAATTATGTATACAAATTGAGTAAGTAGTGATCCGTTGGATTTATGTTTTTTTGGTAGATTGTGTTTCGAATAAGACCGGGGTCGAGTTACCGGGGACAATACTTACAGGTGATACACCTCTGAGTGTGCGTCCGAGGGGGTCAAGTTTGATTGAATGACAATTTAGCACGACCTACGGTAAGCTCTTGTTTGTCTATTTGCTTTATCACATCTTAACATGTACATATCTATATATGTGGGGTTCCGCAGGTCATAATGTTGCTCCAGAATAGGCTTAATGTCATATATATACTGTATATACATATTTTAAAACATGCATTTATTTAGGATATAAATCTTTGGTACGTTTGTTTTCGGAGCATACAAATAGTCTAATCTATATGTGAGACACCACCGTATGCAGAAATCAATATCTGAAGTGATCACTATTTTTTCATTCCCACAAATCAATTAAGTATGTGTAATAACTATTTTATGACACAATCTTTGTAACGAGATCACATTTGGGCGTTCTCTAATATGGGATCTGACTCTACCTGCACGTTTGAAATGCAGTAAATGATCACTTTGTTTTGCTTTTTGTATCGTCTTTCCAATTATTTTGGATGATCCTTAAAATCGTATTTTTTGTGAATATATTGCATAATGATCTAAATAAGGAAAAATGAGCGAGGCCCAGATGTATGATACGTACGTTAAATGCAATATGGTACATGACAACATGGGGATTGGGATCGAATGTGCTTATCAACTAAATGTGAATATATATGTGAAGATGAAAGATACGTGTATATGATATGACGATACCAAATTTTGTCGTGTTTGCATATTTACTATCATTATAAAACATCGGGTCTGTTATAACTCAAATTAAAAAAAAGCCATGCAATGTCAATTTCAAAATATGTTACACATAACTAACAATTAAACCATTGACTATAACTTCAACGGCATGCAATGTAAAGTCAAAGAAGTTACCAATACTGTTATAGTCATGTTGCACAAAGTTACTAGGACATGCCATTAACTCAATAACAACTATGCATTCCGAAATAAGTAAAACCAAATAAAACCAATTCTTACCCGGAGGCCACTGGATGATCCTGTCCGGTGCACTTTTGTAGAGGGAGGGGTTTCCGACATCCCTGCCCCTGCTGACGGGGACACTGGGCCCGTTAGTACTGATTTTTGGACCAAAATCCAAAGTAAGGCCATGTCCGTTGTCCTTTCTCGGCCCCATGCTGGAGGATCCACGGATGTTGAGATCCCCTTTATTTCCTAATTTGGACATAGGGTGTTCAATGACGGGAAGGTTAGGGGTCTTCATTCCCTTATGGGGAGATCCTGGGACCCGAGGGACAGCAGCTACTCCACTAGCCATTTTGAGATCCTTTAAACTAGAAGTTTAAAAGTCAGAATAAACGAATATAAGAAATACACAATCTGTAAAAAATAGAGTTTAAAATCCGTTCGCAATGTCAAATCGGAGATGTAACACCTGACTATATCCACAGATGTTACAATCTGCGGATCACTTCACGGTGTACCCCCTCCGAACGGCAACACCATTTCTCCCCCTCCCTGTTCCTACTATGTACACAGTAAGCAATAATCACAGAAGGTGTCGAGACGTCCTAGGCTCGTCCGCCATTAGTGTACATAATCTCTAAGGGTAACCGCGCGAGACGACAGGTACGGATCGACCACTGTACGGGGCTATCACATGATCACAGCCATTCAGTAAAGTTGTTCGGAAGGTTGCTAGAAGTCTATGTGTATATATATATGTATATGTATAATCGCACACGGGGTAAATGATTTAAATCGTTCGCGATAAAATATATACTCGTTGAAAGAATTTGTATGTGAGCTAATCAAAACAAATGTATTGAAAATTGCCCCTGCTATAAAGTATATAATTGAACGTATTAGATAAAGGACTTAGTTTATTATAATACGGTAACTAGTCTTTCTCTTGTCCCGATATTCAATACCCCAAATCCCTTCTTTCTAAAGGTTTTATGTTTTGAGACGGGTTCACAACAATATCTCAGCGTATTTGTCCCAGCTCCTCACTGACAAATCTGTCGAGTCTAATACAGGTAAAAGAAAAGCAATCATGCGTCCGTAACGCGACACATTCAGATCAGTTCGTTAATGCATATATTTTCGTCTTAATTATCATAACTGACAATTTCTGATTGGATATATATATTAGTTATCACCATAAAAAAGCATAACATGTTATTAAACTATAAATATCACAGTAGGTTTAAATAGAAATAAACTCTGTCTAACTTGTTCATAAAGTTAAAAGAATCTTGTAATAAGCTTCATTTTGGGGCTATTTGTTTTAAACAGTGGTCAGCTTAAAGTTGAATTCCTTTGCACGTCTTTATGTATGCGTTTTAGACACAACATAAGTTTGTATCCACTTGAACGAATACATACTGAAAGGATTGCAAAGAACCAAATCCCTAATCAATGAGTACGACTAATTTTGAAGTTAAAATAATTTTGATTTTGCTAATTCCATAAAAGAATACCTAAACATACAACAAAGCTTTCAAAATGAATTAGCACCGTTACCAAAACTAAACTGTGAATAGAGCTGACGGTAACACCACACCGCGGTGACTTGTCAAATGTTCTGTCACTCGGCCAGACCGAGCATTGGCATGTCGACCTGTATTATATCGCACCTGTTGTTAAACGTATATACCTGGTCAGATGGTGATGTATGATTTACCATAAAGCTGTAGTCTAAACTTGGCAGGTTTTGGGTACTCAAAATATATATCTCCTTATCAACATTATACACTTCTTAGATAGGATCGCCTGTGTTTCTATGGACGTTTCAAATGTTGTAGGGAACAGATAATTCTGAATGGATTTTTACTACGAGTCGTTCGTATGTTATTCTGCAATAAAAGTCTTCGTTGTACCATGGTTAAGAAAAGTACATAGCCGTTATTTCAAAACTCCATGACATTGCTCTGACATTGGAATGAATGATAAAGATTACGTATTTTCGTCTAAAATATGAGCTGTAATTACATAACAAAGCTATCTTTATTTAAAAGTGAACGTGAAAAGGACACTAGCGCGAGACAAATCTTACGCTTCGCCTGTCTTAATCGTTGGACTAGACCAACTATTGGAATAAAATAATGATACAAAATTAACTATGAAAAGGAGGTTACATTTCAACATAAAATGACCAATGTAAAAATTCAGTTTCCTTACGTTATTCTGAACCTTATCCCCGGAAAGTCCAAGGAAGGACCCCGTCCGATCCTCGGCAACACAGCAACCATGGCGGAAATGACGTCGAAAATGATGTCTTGTGTTACATCTGTCATCATTATATCAATTAATTGGATTTAAATCAAGAGAAGAAAAAAACACCTGATATCGAATATCAATCTACCTGTATCGGGTATTGAATGTATCCGATTTCATACTAGTTACGACAGCCTTCTACAAACCAGTGTTACGTACACCATAGTTAATTAAAAAACACCAACTATAGCAGAACCCCTCAATCCGTGATTTATTAGGATAAAACTTATTTTTTCTATATAATATACAACATTTGATATAGCGCCCTATCAATCTAACATAAGCCACTCTAAAGCGCTTTAAAAATAACAGTACATAGATATACAATTAATACAATTAGCATATACATTAATCAATGCAATTTTTTAGGAATTCGCAGGAGCTACCTTATAAGGCGCTAACTACTAGTCCTATGCCACCTGGCTAATATCTCCATATGTGTGTATGCCTGCGTTTGCGCTGGAGATGTATTGCGTTCTGTTTTGTAGTGGGACCGTGCTTTCAACGGCATCCTTTATAGTGTCACCTCACTTGAATGCTACAGCACAGATACCGCAACATCCACCCCAGACCATTTTATACTCCACCTAGGTTGTTGGAGTTGTGTGGGCAGGAGAAAAACACTTTCTCTGATATACCATGCGTGCGAGGACTTCGAGGATCGAACCCCGGCCGCCTGGCGTGGAAGGCCGAAGTGTTAACCACTCGACCTATCCGCCCATATGGCATGTCGTTACATCTATCGTCATACTTGTCATGCAGATGCAGTAGGTTGTAAATAGAGTTCTTGTATGTTTTCTTCTGTCCATTACTGAGCTCTTGTGTCCGGATACCAATACACCAATGCCATGTCCCAACGCACGTAAAAGATGCCGAGTAGAGTTGGAAACCAGAGGAGACCAATTCTACTACAAAAGTGTTTATTTCGTTAAAACAAACCATCTGATATCTGATGCATTACGTGATACGATTGAGTTATAAGTTCGTTAGATACATGGGTCATTCGCCATTTAATCATCGCTGAAGAATAGTTCCTGGAAATACTAACATCGAAGACTCTCTTTAACATTTCGTGTTTCGGCACAGGAAACCAAGGAAAATAAAGTTTTATATCTCATTAGGCCATAAGGCCAAAAGACTCAAAGGTCATATCGAAATATTTCCGTAAAATGTACAAATACAGCACAAGGGGAAATGTGTTAAATTTAGTTTGTCGAGACAAAATGCATGTGTGCTGTGTGTCTTAGATGATTGTTGACGTATGACCATTCATAGACTGATAACGTAAGGTATCAACACACGTACTACACGTGGATCAGGAAATGCGTACCTTTCTGGTACACCTAGTTTCATTTCCCTTGTATTCAGATTCTGCCATTGTGTATCGATACTATGGTATTTTCCGATGTGTTGAATCAATGCTACAACATGATTGACAATGTATCACTATTAGACGATCAAACGATATTCTACCCTTTCATATGATAGATACGGCAGGCTATGTAAAAAGAAAATGTGTCCTTTTATACAATGACCGATGAATACGCAGGCTAAACAAACTAATACACAAAATCAACAAAACCGCAAACCGGTATTTCAAACACCCAATAAATTAATGAAAGAGCTTGACAACTAATTAATTAATACTAGGACGGACTTTAAAGCTCTTTATCATATGATGAACATCGATATGGTGAGTGGGGATCTCTCCGACTATGTGATAAATATCAATAGTTGCATGTGAAACCACTAACTAAACCACACATGTTATAAAATATATTATAAAAAAAGTTAATATTTAACAAAAGTTATAAATTATTAGGGATAAAATAGGTGTACCTAATACAAAAAAATACAAAAATAAATCCTAAAATTTCAGACATTTAGGAAAAATCTGTAAAGGATTTCTTTGGCTAACAACACTTTTGCTCAACTTGAATGTTTCAGTTCTTCTACTTTCGTTGTCTATACACGTGATGATGACTTCAAACTCAAAAAAATATTATTTGATAACGGCATGTATTGTTAGAGATTATATGACACTGCAAAAAACTGCACCTCCTTTGGAACGTAATACATTTAAAAAGCAATCACAGCCCTGTGATTAATGTCACGATACCCCCTGATGGGACAGATTGTGGGGTTGTCGGCGCTGAAGGTGTAAGATTTTTACTGGCAGCTTGATTGACATAAATAAACCGTTTAACCTTAAACAAGTATCGTTTCCGTAAATTAAATGTTCTGGAAATATATTCACGTAGATTTAAAAAGATACGTTTTTATACTTGACATTTAAATTGTTTGTCAATATAAACTTGGGGTAATCAATGTAAAAAATATGTTTGCAAGACTGCACTAAGACACAACAACGTGAATACAGCATAATAATAAAATCATAGTAATTCGAGGTTCTTATATACCGCTTTATCACAACCTAGTTCGAAGGTGGATCGCAGGTTCGAGACCTACATGGGGCAGTCACCAGATACTGAACTTAGGTCGGTGGTTTTTCTTTGTGACGCCAGCGTTCCTCACCACCGAAACTTTGCACACGTCCTTAAAAGCGGTTCACAAATTATCATCCGTGGTTATAGGGCGTTTGCAACCAGCCAATATCTTTCTCAACTCCCTAGGGAGCATACAGTTGGTGCTGCCATTTCGGCGCTCACAGCTAGCATTCAACAATTCTAGCGCTGCCCAACCACGTACTCATTTACAGCTGAGTAGACTGGAACAAGCGGAGTAAAGTATCTTGCTCAAAGATACAACACAGTGCCGTGCCGTGACTCGAACCCGCAACCCTTCGGTTACGAGCCCGGCGTCGTACCACTAGACTACCGTGCCTCCGTATAAGCAATCCACACCCATATGAATAACATTACTATCAAATTATGTTATTAATTAATTTAGAGATGAAGAGAAATTTCCATATCTTATTCCATATTATATTTTCAGTTATTTTGTCTTACGTATTATACACTTCTCTTATGTAGGTTATTTTTCCTTTTTCTTCGGTATCTTTTGTATTAATTTCCTCATCAGCATCTTGATAACAAAGCAATGTCCTATGATTAATCAAAATAATACTGTTTGATAATTTCTACTTTATTTCTTTACAATTTTTGCAATGATATATGAATAAATATCACCACATTTTAAACATAACTCATATTAATCAGGTTTGTTTTGTGTTTTACGTCCTATTAACAGCTATGGTCATTTAAGGACGTGCCAAGTTTCGGTGGTGGAGGAAAGCTGGCGTCACAGAGAAAAAACACTGACCTACGTTCAGTGTCTGGTGACTGCCCCACGTAGGGTCTCGAACCTGCGACCCAGTGGTGAGTGGCTATAGTGATCAAGACGGTCACAATTCATGTTATATATTATAGATAATAAATACTTCCTCAATGTGCAGTGTTGAGTTGATATTAGAATATTTTGAAAATAATTATGTGTCTTGTGGAATAGAATGTTTGTCGAATACCAAATATACGTATATTTAGTTTTATAACAAGACTCGGCCAGACAATGTACTTAAAACTATTCATACTGGGGTTTTATTGATATGTATATGATATATAATGAGGGTATTTGTATGAGCATTGACGACTGGTTCCGCACGACTTAGCATGTTACACACCGTACGATTCCTGAATACCCTGACGGGCGTACTTTAGTATTCAGACAAATTGACACGTCCTGCCCAATCTACATTGTTTATTAGGTGATAGCAAGTTAAATGTGTCAAGCTTTGTTAGCTTAACATAACAACGTAAACAAGAGGCCCAGAGGGCCTGTATCGCTCACCTGGAAATGTTAGAAAAATTGAAGTTAGAATAGCCAGATGTTACTGGAAGTGTACATGTATTACATGGTTAGTCAGGGGTTATATTTATATGCAATTGGAAAAAATCCTGTCATTCCTAAAGTAAAAGGAGGATTTCGAAGTATTTGCTATGTTTCCCATATTGGGCCCCGCCCCACTGTCCCCAGGGGGGTCAGACCCATCGTTAATACAAAATTAGGTCACCTTCACACAAGGATGGATGCTTTAGACCAAATATGGACATAATCCTGTCATTCCTACAGAAGAAGAAGGATTTTAAAGCTATTTTTCCAGTTTCCCTATTTGGCCCTGCCTCTCTGCTACAAGGGGGTTCAGACCCACCGTTTATACAAAATTGGTTTCCCTCCACCCAAGGGTGCTTAATCCCAAATTTAATAAAAATCCTGTCATTCCTACAGAAGAAGGATTCTGAAGAATTTGCTTAATGTTTGCCCTAATGGGCCCTATCCCTAAGGCCCTAGGGGGTTCAAACCCACCATTTATAAAAGAATTATTTCCCTTCAAAATATGATGCTACTGTTCAAATTTGGTCAAAATACCTTCATCCCAACGGAAGAAGAAGAATATTAAAGCTATTCCTCAATATCCCTTATTGGGCCTCGCCTCTCTGTCCCCAGGGGGGGTTGTCAGATGCACCGTTTATACAAAATTGGTTCCCCTTCACCCAAGGGTGCTTCATACCAAATTTGGACAAAATCCTGTCATTCCTACAGAAGAAGAAGGATTTTGAAGAATTTGCTATGTTTCCCCTATTTGGCCCCTCCCCTCACCCCCAGGGGGGCTAGACCCACCATTTATACAAAATTGGTTCCCCTTTCCTCAAGGATGCTTCTGACCAAATTTGGAACACGTCCTTTCATTCCTACAGAAGAAGAAGGATTTTAAAGAATTTACTATATTTCACCTATTGGGCCCCGCCCCTCAGCTCCCAAGGGGGCTAGAACCACCACCTATACAAAATTTGTTCCCCTTTTCCCAAGGATGCTTCTGTTTCAATTTGGTCAAAATCTGCTCAGTCGTTCATGACTAGTAGCGTTTTAAAGGAAAGTTGACGGACGGACGGACGACAGACGGACGACGGACGTTGCGGTATGGCATAAGCTATGTAGCTATATATATCCTGCTATACACGTATTATGTAGTCACTTTTCATTCCGATAATGGCCCCATTTTGCGCACAACGAAGCACTCAGTATATTCAGCAGGTTTCAAGTCTTGTCTGTGTATATTCCATGTATCTGGTAGTAGAGCGTTACTGGTGCAAATATGTTTAAAGGGACATCACGTGAAGAGCCATAGTTTTTTTAATGAATGTATGTGTTGTATGCACTTCCACTTATGTTACCTTGCTATCCCAATAATATAATGGGGCAGTGTGCATAAGCCGTTTTGTGAATCTGCTCCATTGCGCAACATATGACCCACAAAAGTATTTGCACACGGTGTTGTAATTGCTTGGCATCAGTAACACTGTGATGCACTCAGGTGAAACATTTTGCACACGTACCGTCTATATACATAGGGCGTCACGTTCCTTACGAACATAACCAATGTAACATTTTCTACCTGGTCCACGTCGATTTTTAGAAGAATTTCGTCTGATCTAAGATGTCGTCGTCTGATGGAAAGATATTTTTGCACATTGTATTGCGTATTACACAGTAAAGGTCATGGACAGATACGCACCTCGCGTTCAATTAACAAAAGATACTTAATAAATATATATAATATACTAATCACAGAATGCTGGATGGGTATCGATGCCACGCCCCTGGTCGTATAAGATATACCAAAGGTACTACATACATACAATCAATATAATATACAAAAACTGTAGATTATTATTATGTCTATTATATTTGTTATCATTGTTATCAAGCTGGTCACCACAAGGATATTAAAATCTAACTCGGGGTGTATTGTATAAAAACGCATTCTGTTTAGCGAAATTTCTTAATCATTCTGACCTATTTTGCATACTAATAGGGTTGACGTCATTCAATAAGAACTTCACGGCTAATGGGTCTCCTAAATTCTGATATATCAGCAAGAACTATAAATTCATATATCCCATTTAATTGTGATTTATCTCGTGTGTGCCTCGACTAGCCACCAACTGTCCCGACAGTTTCACATAACTAACCAGTTAATGAGACTCAGTTTCACATAACTAACCAGTTACTGTAATGAGACTCAGTTTCGCGCAAACAATCGTCTGGGTTAGGATTTGTGGACAGCGTCGGAATAGAAAACATTACTATATGTATTGACTAATTGAGGTATGCGACAGGTTAAATTCATTTTCTAATCAATGATCTATTTTTATTCTGATCGTGGTGCTGCTGTTGATGTTTTGGAAATCTTAACAAACGCCTCTTTACAATAAATGGTACACGATTGAAACACTGCAATTTTTTTTATTGAACAAATCGACACCCCCCCTCCCCCCGAAAACTGTGATAACGAAAAATTACTTATTGTTTTTGTTCTAAAAGTTAGACTTATAAAATTGTTTCCGTGGATTTTAGGTACGGCTGTGACGTGCTCTGAAGGACGTTGTCCAACTGGGCCAGAATGTAAATGTGATGGTCCGAACAACTGCCGATGTACCAATGAATGCAACTGTCCGAAGTGTGCTCCTGGATGCAAATGTTCTGGTAAGTTTCACTATTTTAGATATCCATTTTGATATCGGATGCCAAAGTAAATCAATCTAAAACATTTGTAAGTTAAATTTATACAATTGATCATAGGATTTTTTTTAACTAAAAACAGTTTAGAATGTCTAGCAAGCATTAGGAGCCACTATATATAATGGTTATGGAAATAATACATTCCGTTTGTCCTATTGTAGGTACTTGCATATGTAACAAAGGATGCACTGGACAAGACATGTGTTACTGCGACCGCGTCTGTAGTTGCAGAAATTAACCAGCCTTCTTTGTTTGGTGTCATTCTCAGTTTTTAGCTGCTCTGTCTCTCTGTCCACCTGTCACTGTCACTCTGTCTCTGTCTCTCTGTCTCTCTGTCCACCTGTCACTGTCACTCTGTCTCTGTCTCTCTGTCACTCTGTCTCTGTCTCTCTGTCCACCTGTCACTGTCACTCTGTCTCTCTGTCCACCTGTCACTGTCACTCTGTCTCTGTCTCCTAAAGATGTAAAAAGAAATTATTTTTTTCTCAAATAAAATACATATGCTTCGAATACAAGAAATATAGTTACAAACTGTATAACAAATATGAATTTTGTTTTTTTAATTTAAATTAAGTCGGATTATTATATTTAGATTTCGGAAAAAAAAGTTATTCAACATTTGATGTTGACCACACTGTTGTAAAAATATAATAAACAAAACAATTATTATTCCTTCTTTGTTTTATTTGTGTTAACCCATGGGTACCATTGTATACGACAGTATGTCGACTTTTAAGAAGTGTCAAGTAGTCATACGAATTCGTCGTCTCCAGACAATAGAAATCAGACAAGGGTGATCTAGTCCTTTATCATGTGTCGAGAGCAGATGAATTATTGAATATGATGTACAGAGGAAAGACGCGTTTCAGGTACATCGCAAGCGGAATATAACGTTTATTATAAAAGAAGAAGAAGAAGAAGAAAACCCACTATATTTGCGTATAACACAACAGCAATAAATTACCCATACTTATTTCGAGCACATACAAAAATCGCCTTACTTGTATTTCGAGATATTCGACTGAAAATAGGATACGATTGACATACATGTAAGCACCATACTGCGTCATAAACTCCGATTTTGATTTTTGATATTTTGTTTTATTGCAAACCATTTGTTACATTAGATTAGGAAACACGATTAAAGAAAAATGCTTATCAATGTAATTTTCGAACATCATGGCAATCCTTAATCAGCAAACATGAGTTCAATATAATACATCGATAACAAGAAGGGATAAAATGGGGTAGCAGAGAAACCCCTTACCGGCTGGTATCATATAAGCGGTAGTTACGTGGACGAGTAGGTCAGACCTGTAGGAGAGGCGGTTTACTTTCTCGGTCGAAGACAATACAATTTCATGTGGTGATAATGGATTGCAGAATCTATGACGAGTGAAGTCATTGCGTTCTCATTCCCTTTGGATGAGTAGTGTGACGAGGGGAATGCGACGAATATTACAAAATACGCAAGGCTCATAGAATAATTTGTGAGCGAAGATGGCGTACTTGGCTAGTTCACGGCACCATAAGTGTTGTAGAAGATACACAAGCTAACGTATTTTGGGATATTTTGGATGATGTGGTCATTTATATATTTTCACCCTTGGCGTGAATTAGCCAAATCAAACACACCAAAACAAAACAAGGAATACACGAGTCCGGCCGTAGTAGTAGAGTTATCAATAGGTAAAGATGACCGTGACAACAGCGTGCTGGGT
>JAUMHH010168883.1:0-12909 GCA_032359455.1 Chlamys rubida | reverse complement strand
GTAATTTGCTGTAGAGATTTCCAAAAGAATGCACAAGACACTCAAGTATCAAACCTAAAATGTTCAACTCATTCACCCCTGAAATTTCATTATGAATGATTCCAACCTTTGAATTGGAAGAGTTCAAATGTGTCTTCAGGGGTGAATGAGTTGAATCATCTATATCTGATAACCTTATCGGGTGTTAGGGTGATTATATAAAGTTTTTTTGAAAATGAACAATATTGCTGATTAAGTCAGGTGTGGAAATTAAATATAATAGTTTCTTTTTCATTTGTTTTGTGCAGACTTTTCACCATCGGAATATATACATAACATTATAGAATACTTACGCCAGAATCAGTGTTAGAATTTGTTCCCGATTTATCGTGAAACATTTCTTCATAAGAACCAGCATCCCTGGTATTTTGCCTATTGTTTACTAAGGTGGAGCATTAATTATCAAGGTTAAAAAATAATTTACTGTGACTCATTCAAGGCGAAAATCTAGAGGTCAGATTTGTTAAAACTCCAACAAACATCTTCTTTCAAATCAAGAGGCCTATAAGTTCATTATCTGTGACCTGCTGCTTGTAAGGGTAAAGGGCTATAAAGTTTTAAAAATTAAAGTATATGACCATGACACACATTCTGAGTTGTAGCTATTCTCGGATGAATTAATAATGAATCAAATAATTAACATTGACCCACTTTCAAAATCACCGAGCTCATGAATAATAGGACTAGTTTTGTAAAACTTTCTATATTTGGGATAAAACATTGCAAGGGAGGTGATTCAAATGTGTTCAAATAAATCTCCTGGGGTCATTTGGAGCTGGCTTTCCCATCCAGTAACGATCAATTAGGCTGTAAATATAACTGACAAGACCTTGTAGGCTCAAAGATATGGCATCACAAGAAAATGAAAGAGCGTGAAAAGTGATCCCCCATGATTAATAAACATATTAGGAAGAGTTGGTCGTTCAGGTCTGATTTAATTATAACTGTTTATTGCTGTTCATCTTATATTTGAAGATAATGCATACTTGCCAACTCTCTCTATTTAGGAAGGAGACTCCCAATTATGGACTCTAAATTTAGTTATTTCAACCAGACAATTTTCTAAACTATTCCTATATTCTAAGATCTAATGATTTCCTCTGAAAGAACTACTCAAAATATGTAATTTTAAAGGGTTTTTTTTGTATCTAGGGGGTAAATACACACATTTTATTTGTTTTGATTTTGAACATGCAGAATCTCCCCCCTCGAAATTTCAAAAAGTTGGCAAGTATGATAAGGATTTATTAAAACTTAATAATATGAATGTTATAAATTTTTAATTTTGACATTCAAAGCAAACAGTTCTAAGACAGGAACTGCTAAATGGACTAAAATTGCTTTGTTCATAACTTAAAACCCCATCAATGCATTTTGAGAGCATGATCTGTCTAATTGGCACAACCCACATCTTAGCTTAGGATCTATATCCCATTGTAGGCAAAACACTAGAGAAACCCACTGAAGGTTTTTCAACATCACAAGAACATGCTGTAAATTGCTTATTTTGCATACAACTGAATGTAACTCTGCCAGGGTACTACCAATGACAAGGTTAGCTCAATTGGTTAGAACGATAACGTGTAACAGGAGAAAAAAATGTGCGGCCAAACCAGGGTTCGAACCTGAGACCTTCCGAACTCTAGACGGACGCTCTACCGATTGAGCTATCTGGTCACCGACGATCGACCCAGTCCAGTTCTGCTACAAAGTATAATGGTCAGAGGTCCAGGGCTCAAACCCTGGTCTCAGGCCTGGTTGTATTTTACAGCCAGAAGAATGTTGTTGGGTCTTTCTTTTGTTTATTTCATCATCACTATTTTTATCTTGAAAGCTTCGCAAAGTATTATTTTCTTTATTAAAGCTTAGATCATAGTCAAGTATGTATAGGCGAGTGGACACTGGTCAGTACTGTATCAGTGTGTGGTCATTCATGTATGACAGATTAAGGTAACCGGACACTGGTCAGTACTGTATCAGTGGGTGGTCATTCATGTATGACAGATTAAGGTAACTTGACACTGGTCAGTACTGTATCAGTGGGTGGTCATTCATGTATAACAGATTAAGGTAACTGGACACTGGTCAGTACTGTATCAGTGTGTGGTCATTCATGTATGACAGATTAAGGTAACTGGACACTGGTCAGTACTGTATCAGTGTGTGGTCATTCATGTATGACTGAGATTAAGGTAACTGGACACTGGTCAGTACTGTATTAGTGTGTGGTCATTCATGTATGACAGAGATTAAGGTAACTGGACACTGGTCAGTACTGTATCAGTGGGTGGTCATTCATGTATGACAGAGATTAAGGTAACTGGACACTGGTCAGTACTGTATCAGTGTGCAGGTCACTCCAGTATCACAGGCCTAGGGAGCGAGGTAACTACATTAATCAGTATTGTATCCATATGTGGTCACTCAGATATGACAGGGAGCGAGGTAACTGGGCATTGGTCAGTATTGTATCACTATGTGGTCACTCAGGTATCACTGGGAGCGAGTCAACTGGACATTGGTCAGTATTGTATCAGTATGTGGTCACTCAAGTATCACAAGGAGCAAGGTAACTGGACATTGGTCAGTATTATATCAGTATGTGGTCACTCGGGTATCACAAGGAGCAAGGTAACTGGACATTGGTCAGTATTATATCAGTATGTGGTCACTCGGGTATGACAGGGAGCGAGATAACTGGACATTGGTCAGTATTGTATCAGTATGTGGTCACTCGGGTATCACTGGGAGCGAGGTAACTGGACATTGGTCAGTATTGTATCAGTATCAGTATGTGGTCACTCGGGTATGACAGAGAGCCAGACAAACAGAAAAGCATTGTATTGTATGATAGGGTGAATGGTCACTCACTGCCGATTACACTGATGATGATCGTATCAGCCAAAGTATCATAGAATGACTCGGAAATGCTTGGTGTTATAAACAGGCCATTTTGTCTGGTAATGCTGATCGGTTCCCCCTGATATTGATTAATGGCTTTGAGAAACGTCCATGGTGATGTGATGATCGGGCAAAGTTGTGTAAGGACTGGATCAGCTGCCGACCTATATATAGTGCCAATCATCGCTATAACAAGAAACATTCTCCGTTTCCTGAGCTCTTTTGTTAAATAGCCTTTTTTTATCAAAAGATTTTACGTGGAATCATAGTTTTGGCACGTTCCCCTGATAAATTGGCAGCCATGTTTGTTTCTATATTGGGTAATCAAACATGGCTGTACTTGTAGAGCTCCAAAACAGACACCCATTATCACTAACAACAAGGCGAGCTTTTACGGATGATGGTATTATCAAATCACTACTAATGATTCCACCGAGTATATGGGGAAACATTTATAAGTAAGGCTTTCCAAAGAAACTGGTGCGGTGTACCAGATATCTTGAATATATGGAAAAACCAACCAGCGCGTGTACTCCGAGTGGTGAAAGCTTTAGGTGGATACCCCTAGTAAATAAGCATTTGTCATCTTGATATCTCCAGCAGTTGCTACAGTACACCAAGTATTTGGGCGAATCTTTTGTCACAGCAAATGCTGCCGTATATTTCATATATGGGGATCTTTTGCTGGAAATCAAAACAATCGCTAAAGTTTTGATTGAAAGGCGCATTTAAAAAAACAAAAATTCCAATAGATAAAATTTTAGACAATTTTAGAAGAGTATCATTGCTATACATATATACTTCTTGCTGTGGTTTTATCATCATCATCATCACCGTATCAACTTATATCAAAATCAAAACCTATAATCAGAAAAAAAATCGGTTACTGTGCCTTTCCGTGATTGGCATGTAAGGACCGAACACAAGTGACGTGAACTTGCCCCCAGTGACGGGATAAGTTGCTAACTCAATCGATGGCTGCCAATCTCACGGCACTGTTTTAAAATTTATTTCTGTATACACACATATTTTCAAGCTTCCAAAAGGGGAACAGTAATCTCACCAAATTTTGTTAAGGGTGACCTTTGCATAAAGTTACTGGTTTATATAAAGATTCATTAGAGCTAAATTGACCAAATTAGGTAGAAAATGTCGCAGGTTCCGAGACATGATTTCGGTCGATAAGGCTCCAATGTGCTACACCTTCTTGATTAGATCAGTGAGATGTACCGTAATCTTTCTATGCACTACTCAGACGTTACTATAGTCCTATGAACTATGCTTACATTACCACAGGTTTTCTGCAGACTGCTTTATTGTAACTATATATAGTCCTATGAAGTGATCCGATGTAACCATAGACCTTTATTCTGTGATCTGATGCAATGAACATGTAACAAAACCCTTCTGTTGACTTGTTCATTGTAACCATAGTCTTTCTGTGGACTGGTTCATTGTAACCATAGTCTTTCTGTTGACTGGTTTATTGTAACCATAGGCCTTCTGTGGACTGGTTCATTTTAACCATAGGCCTTCTGTTGACTGGTTTATTGTAACCATAGGCCTTCTGTGGACTGGTTCATTGTAACCCAAGGCCTTCTGTGGACTGGTTCATTGTAACCATAGGCCTTCTGTGGAATGGTTTATTGTAACCACAGGCCTTCTTTTGACTGGTTCATTGTAACCACAGGCCTTCTGTGGAATGGTTCATTGTAACCATACACCTTCTTTTGACTGGTTCATTGTAACCATAGGCCTTCTGTGGACTGGTTCATTGTAACCATAGGCCTTCTGTGGACTGGTGTAATGTAACCATACGCCTTCTTTTGACTGGTTCATTGTAACCATAGGCCTTCTGTGGACTGGTGTAATGTAACCATACACCTTCTGTGGACTGGTTCATTGTAACCACAGGCCTTCTGTGGACTGGTGTAATGTAACCATACGCCTTCTGTGGACTGGTGTAATGTAACCATACGCCTTCTTTTGACTGGTTCATTGTAACCACAGGCCTTCTGTGGACTGGTTCATTGTAACCATAGTCTTTCTGTTGACTTGTTCATTGTAACCATAGGCCTCTTGTGGACTGGTTCATTGTAACCATTGTCAATATATAGGCCTTTTGTGGACTGGTTCAATAATGTTACCATAGGCTTTCTATGGACTGGTTCATTGTAACCATAGCACTTCTATGGACTTTTTCTATATATTCATAGTAGGCCTTCATTGGACCGGTTCATTGTAACCATAGGCCTTCTGTGAACTATTTCAATGTAACTATAGTCCATCCAATGACTTATCTTATTCAATTTACATGTACACAGTCCTTCTAATTTACATGTACACAGTCCTTCTGTGGCTTATTATTACCATAGACCTTCTATAGAATGTTACAATATAACCATAGAAGTAATATGGACTGTTTCAATGAAATGTTGGCCATTTACCGACTACTGATCCAGTTAGTGGTATACATTGTAATTTTTTATGCTAATTTTCTCTGATATTACCTTAGTTCCTCCTGCACAATGTCGTCTTTCTAAATACAGTTTGTGAGAAATCACAGAAGTTAATTAACACGACTAAATCATGGTATAAACTAACTTGTTAAGATCTATAACCCATAGTCTTTGTATACACTATAGTGTACTATTCAGGTGATCTACTATCTAACGTAACAGGGACTGAAAGATGCTACTGTCTACATTTCGAATTGAATTTGTGACCACAGTGCAACTTGAGGGATGTTTTTTGTAGAGATAATGGTCCCTGGCACCTGATCAAGAACAGATCTGGTACACATGGGTCGTTCTTGTATTGATGAAAGTCGTATCCGCTGTGAACTACAACACTTACATTGTAATTATCTGCCAGATATCTTGCCCAAAAACTTGTTTCGGCTGACCAGTTCTGTCATATTTCAACACATCAAGGAAATCAATGACAAGTTATGTTTGTTCATTTTATCTGACATTTTGTCACATAACATTTAATTTGTACTTTCATTTCATCTCGCTCCTGTCTACCTCTATCTATTTATGAATACACATAGATTACTCCGAGCCCACACGAGTGAACTACAAGTGAACTACGAGTGAACTACGTGCTGCCTTTGATTCCTCCTAGGATCGAATACACACTTTATGTTTTTCGGAATGTCTATTAAACTTAACATGCTACAGAAAAGTCAACCAATTTGTTTATATTTTTTGGGAGTTAATGGTTGATGGCTGCCAGATGCACACATAAATTATATTATACAGATTTTAGTACGGACTTGAGGGAGACGGTAAGGTTCTGGGTCCCCGAGACGAGGTCTAGTACCAAAGGTAAAGCCGAGGGAAATAGTCTTGGCCAAGGGGAACCAGCATCCAACTCTTCTCCTAGTAACTGGCCCTGATGAACTGTACATATAAGGTGACATGTTTAGAATAGCTGTCACAACTTCAGGGTGACATTAATGAATGGCTGAGAATAGGTCTGTAACAGGAAAAAGAGAAATGCAATTGCCAGACTGGGGTTCGAATCCCAGACCCTCCAATTTCTGGATGGATGCTCTACCAATTGAGCTACCTGGTCGCTGACGATTGACCTAGTCCAGTTTTGCTAAATTCCTCCTTACTTTTTCTAAGTATCTACCAAGACTACCAAGTCTAGTTCCGCTACAGGTCCATGTCATATACGCGTGACAAGGTTAAGACATTAATTGGTGTTCTAAGTCACTGAGGTCAGAGTCTGACCGAATCATTCAGTAATTCACAGTTTACTATAGCATAGTGAACTATACTAAAATTATACATATTTTCAAAAATTTACTATTTTTATGAAACATGTAATCATTTAAATTTGTTCAACCGTTGTACTGGTCAACAAATTTGGTGGAACTGATCATGGATCATCAATATTCATAAAAAATACATGCAGAGGTCTTAAAATCATTTTTACAAAAATACAGTCCGATTCCCCTCAATTTATTTTTCCAGTATTGTAGGGTGTGAAAAAATATCCCAATATATGTGTAGGGTATCTTCCAATATATATGTGTAGATGATAGTTATAAGATAAAAGGAAGTCTTAAACATCATAACAGACATTATAAACATTGATGTTGTAGTCATAACGTTGATGTCTCAGCAAAAACAAAATCAACGTCTTAGCAAAACACCATGATGCCTATCTTGGCCATAACAATTGGAACAGACTTTTACTAAGCCCCGTTGACGGTGAGGTCCAAGGTGTGTGTCAGCTTTTGGACCCTTTTATGTTGGTTGGCACAGGTTCAACTCCCAGTGCTGAGGGGGCCTTAATGAACCCCATTTCAAGGTCAAGGTCATTATTAGAACTGGACCAAAGGTGAAATTACTTTCGAAAATGCATGCCCTTCTGTACAGCAAAAACAACTATGTTTATAAGTATAATTAAATGAAAGGTAATGACATTTTTAATAAACTTAAATGTACAAATGAAGTTTTGGGTGTATGTAGATGTACTTGAAAGTTTTATGTAAATGTACATGTATTTGAGGGGTTCAGATTTGATAGAGCTGCAAACTCTTTTATAAGTGACTCGTGGGATTCTTCTCCAGCAACTGTATCAGTGCGAATGCACTATACATGAGGACACAGTATACCAACAAGGACCTATGAAGACCAATAAAACCTTGTGGAGCTCCGAATGTCACTAGACTAGGCCGTATTTAATACCAGTCACAGCAGATAGATTTCTCGTCACGCCAGGTTACATTGGTGTGTTATAGGGACAGCCGTGATTATAGATGGTGCGGCTCAGGCCACTAGTGTGCATCTTCTAAAGTACTGCATACAACCTGTACTGTCTACCTAAATAGAACTGGACGGGGTCGATACCTGGAGGCCAGATAACTCAAGTGTTAAAGTACCTGTATACAGTTTATACATGGGTCATGGATTCAAACACAGTCTGTCCGTTTACAAACACATGTAACAGGAGAAAGTGAAAAGCAACGGCCACACCGGCTGTTCAAACACGGAACCTTCAGAACTCAAGACGAACGCTATACCAATTGCGCTACCTGGTCGCAGACAATCATCCCAGTCGTGTTCCACTACATTCCTCCCTCCTTTAAGTCGTTTCCCCCGAAGACACAACTAAGGTTCAGATATACCCTTGCTAAGCATTCACCCTGTGCTTGAAACAAGGGTTGGCAAGCTCGCCAGTTTTGTAACAGGAGAAAGAGAAATGCAATGGCCAGACCGAGGATCGAACCCAGGACCCTGCAAACTCTCTACCAATTGAGCTACCTGGTCCCTGACAATTAACCCAGTCCAGTTCCACTACACACATATGGAAACAAAGTGACTATTTTCAGTTTTTACTTTCAATTCCTTCTTCATTAGCAATAATAAAGTATGAAAGAGATGAACTTATAGGGAAGAGTTACTCGGCGCTTGGCGTACTCCTGGGGGAGATCTCTGCTTTGAGCCGTCCTCAGTTATGGGGAAGGGATTCTATTGTGCTCTCTTTCTCTCGCTTGGGAAGATGCCCTACACAATTGAGCTATTCTTAGGGGTAAATGATTCTGTTTACTTGTTCTTCTGGTTGGGACGTGATCTGGTACTTTTTGAGTCCTTATTAATTAGTTATGGGAAGTGAACTTGTACATTTTAAGCTCTCTTTGTGAGGAAGTGATCAGATTGTCTCCCACCATTCACAGAACTATCTCCTGTTTTACCTGTTGAGGATTCTTATTGGGACATACTATTGGGACATACTATTGGGACATACTAACATACTATTGGGACATACTTGGAGCCCTTCTTATGATGCATACTTGCCAACCCTCCCTATTTAGGAAGGAGACCCCCGATAATGGACTGTTAAATTATGTGTTTTCAACCAATGCATTTTCAACCTGTGAATTTACTTAACAATTACTATATATAAGATTTAATGATTTCATCTGAAAGGGTAATTTTGTCTCCAGGGAGTACATACACACATTTTATTAATGTTTTAATTTTGAGCATGCAGAATCTCCCCCATGGAAATTACAAAAGGTTGGCAAGTATAGGCAGTAATGGATCATCGACACTTAGAGCCGTTCCTGTAGGGAAGTTTTCCTACATATTAGCTTGAAGTTTACATCTGAAGGGGAAGTAATGCTAAACACCTAGAGCTCTCTGATTGTAGTCTGAGACAAACATTGTATGCCTGTCCGGGTATTTGTCAGACCAAACAGATAAAATGAATGATCATACTTCACCAATTAATAATAGCTCGTTTGATCCCCAATTAGTTGAGAAATGTGAGATGAGCCATTGTTCTTTGGTATGGAGAATGGCATTGGTTTCGTGTGACAGAGAGCTATTTGTTTCATGTGACAGAGGGCATTTGAGACGTGTCTTTGTCAATGACTGATTGTGGCTGCTAGCATGGAAGCCCCACACTGATGGATCTTGCCAGACACACTCCTGTCAGCTTCATCTAGTGGTAGGGGCAAGTTACAGAGAAGTATCCTTTAAATCCTTTGTTACCTCGTTAGTGCTTCCCAGCGTCATCTCATTACTTGTGGCCCTGTTGAGCTAACCATACCTCTGCTTGTTCAGGTGTTAATATGGCTTGATTGGTGGACATTGAGAGTGAGGTGTCTTGTTAAGTTGTGAGGGCTGTCATATCTGTCCTTCCCCTCACCTTATTTACCAGCTACTGATGAATGAAACCAGTGAAATTGATTAGAACAGAGATTGTGCAACGTGTCTTGTTTCCTGTTTTTCCTTGTAGTCCTGTGTAGAAAATTCCAGGTAACTCAAAAGAAAAATGGAAATCTGAAATACAACACAATCATTTTGTCATTTGAGGATGAGTACTACACTTTACTGTGACAAATATGACCTCCTTTTAAAAAGAGTTCGCCACAAAATCAAAATTGTAATATTGATTTGTAAGGCAGCATACAGCCTTAACTCTGACTCAAATCACAGGTATCATTGATTTGTAAGGCAGCATGCAGCCTTAACTCTGACACAAATCACAGGTATTATTGATTTGTAAGGCAGCATACAGCCTTAACTCTGACTCAAATCACAGGTATCATTGATTTGTATTAGGCAGCATACAGCCTTAACTCTGACTCAAATCACAGGTATCATTGATTTGTAAGGCAGCATACAGCCTTAACTCTGACTCAATTCACAGGTATGATGTGTAAGATAGAATTCAGCTTAAGTCTGACACAAATCACAGGTATTATTGATTTGTAAGGCAGCATACAGCCTTAACTATGACACAAATCACAGGTATCATTGATTTGTAAGGCGGCATACATGCAGCCTTAACTATGACACAAATCACAGGTATTATTGATTTGTAAGGCAGCATACAGTCTTAACTATGACACAAATCACAGGTATTATTGATTTGTAAGGCAGCATACAGCCTTAACTCTGACTCAAATCACAGGTATTATTGATGTGTATTTAGGCAGCATACAGCCTTAACTCTGACTCAAATCACAGGTATCATTGATTTGTAAGGCAGCATACTGCCTTAACTCTGACTCAAATCACAGGTATCATTGATTTGTAAGGCAGCATACTGCCTTAACTCTGACTCAAATCACGGGTATGATGTGTAAGTTAGCATACAGCCTTAACTGTTTTCAGATAGCAACACTAGGCTGTATTGTATATGAACACCAATAGCATTACAAGGAAAATACATGAAGCACGTTAAGTCCTGTCAATTATTATTAGTGTTAATATTTCTCTTATGTAACACCATATTATTTCGAGGAAGAACACTGAAGAATGAAATAGCATTCAAACTTCGTTAGACAATATTATTAAAGGTTCCAGATCATGTTAACATTTGACGTGAATGTGAACATACAGCCTTCCTGAAGGGAATTATTCTTTTTAAAGTGATCTTTTACTATTTGATCCCTCCTTAGTTACGGGGAAGTGATACAGTACACTTTTAGCCCTTCTTTAAGTTATGGGGAATGTGTGATGAAGTACCATTTGAGCCCTCCAGAGTTATTGGTGAAGTGATACTGTACACTTTGAGCCATCCTGAACTGATTCTATAAAAATGAGCCCCTTCTAACAGGGAAAGTTGTTCTATTCACAATGAGCCCTCCAGATGTGGCAGTGATTCTGTATACTAAGAGCCTTCCTGATTAATCTGAGAGAAGCAAATAGTCATGTTTCCTTCCTACAAAAACAATAAATATTCTATTATGCAAAAGTAAAACAATAACAGCCCAGGAGTGATTATCAGGACTGCTCCCAGCCATCACCAGTGTTACTGCCGTTCACATCGGGCGTTAGAGATCTTCTAGTGCCACAAGAGGGATACTCCACAGAGAAAATAGATAGCCTGAGGGAGACTATAGAGTGAGAGAGACTTGATCATGAAAAAGAAACATGATTTTGTGTCCTGATTAATATATATAGGAAATTTAATGTTTTCCTGTTGAATATGTCAATATCATATATGTATTCAAGAGTTTGGCAGAATACTGATATTTTCACAAGGGCGAAGCAGGACTGAACTTTATATATATATATTATTCCTTTCTAAATGAAATATAGGGTATTACATGTGAAAGCTGTTAAGTTTTTGATTTATTTCATTTCTGAAGTATACTTACAATGACAGAAAAATATTACTGCATCGAAACAGTGCAGGACTAATTAGCATAATCTTTGGAGCCATATTCAAATGAGATCACACTTAGCAACAAATCTGGCATGCCGTTTAAAATGAGTTGCTCAACACAATTCTACAACTGCTTCATTCCTGAATGCAGCAAATAGAAAGAGCCATTCTAATTGGTCAATACCAAATGTGATATCAAAACATTATAATATAAAAGACATCAGTTTTATCACATTGATAGAATCTAATATCTAACCATTAACCCTTTCACCACTGTAGACCATAATGGACACATCCATATCAATGCATGGTAGAGTCTACTAAAGTTACATAGGGGTGAAAGGGTTAAAAGAGTAATAATAAGAAGTGATATATCATCAACAGAGACTAAATAAGGGAAAAAGCCCTGGAGTGACATCACACAAAGGAACGCTGGAAAATACCTAGAGGTGAATCTAAAGCCCTAACGACCTGCACTGAGTCACAGTAAGACTAAGCAATGATGTATCCTAAGATCTGGTTATCTGTACCTATTTGAGCATATATATATTGAGGTTTCCAGGACAGTAAGTTAAAAAGGTGAAATCAATGGCTGTGGGGGATCTTTGGGTTGTTTGCAAGGCTTCTGGAAAACTGTCATCTGTATTTGCGGCAGCGTACCACAATTTTCACTTCACTGTTAACACGGTTATTGCCAGTAGCATACATCTTGCTCCACAACACATAATCTGTCCATACCACTCATGTAATCTGTGTCAGAATTGGTGTGTTTTTGACTTCTCTTTACAGACTTTTCTTCATATGGAAATGTTGACCAAGACTACAAATCCATTATAGGTCAAGGTCAAGGTCAAGGTTAAGGTAGAATCAGGCGTAGGACATAGAATAATAATGTGTTAAATTAATCTTTTATGATACAGTCTGCAATTTTTTCTATCTATAATTTGCCACACGATCATATGTTAAGTATCATTATCTGAGATGTAAAGATATATATGGGTGGCAGATTTTAATTGTACATGGGATTACCATCGCCTTCTAGCATCACGCTAGAGGGAATTTCCCTATAGCACAGTGGTAGAGCGTCCGACTAGGAAGTCTGGGATCACGGGTTCGACTCCCGGTGGAAGCACTATGACTATACTCCCTTTCCTGTTACATATATAAACAGCCTGTGTTGGGTGCGGTAATTTAATCCCATCAAATGTTTATACATGCAGCTCCATCAACAATTTTTTTTTTCTTTTCATATAATATGTATATATATTTTATGTCTTTTCGGTATAAAAATAAAAGGTTAGAATTTAAACCATTATATTCAATTATAATAAA
>JAUMHH010168872.1:0-16486 GCA_032359455.1 Chlamys rubida | reverse complement strand
TTACTCTAACAAACCAATGACGTAACAATTAATACCTGATCCCAAGAGCAGATAACTCTGCAATACGCAAAGACGGAATACGATCTGCTACGGAGATACTAAGGTAACTGTCATTTGTTGCATATCTCACCCTTCCAGCGATCTTCCTTAGAGATACAAAGGTATACAATCGTTAGGTGTCTTCCGCTTCCTTGATATATACGTGACATACATCCATATGATTGTTTCTACGTCATTTTCGATTTTTTTTGATTTTCTTCACTTTTACATGACTTAATTTTCTTTCCAAAATATGGAGAATGTGAACGAAATCTGTGTTAATTTTGTTTTACCTAATATTGCCCTTCTCGGGAGGAAGGAATGAACTATATATAAGTCTCATTTAGGCGTGACAGTCCTGAACAAATACGACGATTCGTCTATTTCGTTTAAGTCCGAGTTAAAACGAGTTTTAAGAGAAGGTTATGAGAGGAAAAGTGAACAGAAGATAAAACCAATGTATATTTGTCATAGTTCAAGTAATTTTTTTACCGGTCATAAAATGGTTTACATTCATTCGTTAATTGCCCGTTTCATTTTTGCAAGTCAGATCACATATTCAATCTTTCTCTCTCGACTATAGAATGTAAAGGGCCAGACGCTAAATGGCAGGCGGCTCGAGAGTCCTTAAGGAAAATGAAAGACGAGAAGATGCCACAAGTATTACCGCCGCAAAACCTGTTCACCTACGACATCAAGTGGACGGAAACAGGTAAATAATAGGGTAGATACACAATCGGGAACCGTCGGCACTTTCCGTAAACGAGAAAATGTTCTCGTTTACGGAAAGTGCCGACGGTTCCCGATTGGGTAGATACAATGTATGGACCCTTCTTTGAAATCTACGTTGCCGGATCCCATCTGCACGAAACATGTCAAGTTTGAGGAGATCTTGTTTAAGTTTGCTGTTTTATTTTCCAAGTTTTCTCAACTGTCGGGTTTAGAGGGTAACTTGCAATTAATTAAGGATCCCCGCCTCATTGTACTGTGGTTTTTCGTATATACAGTAGCCTTCCCTTAATTTCCTTTACTGTACCAAAATTGGGCCATGACACATCCGTTGACAAGAGAGCTCAATCGGTTAGGGCGATAGAGTCCAGGGTTCACATCCCGGTCTAGCCCCCGCTGAAATTTTACACTCAGAACACTGGTCTTGATTATATTTTGTTGATTTCATCTTTATTATTTTTTCATAAAACTCCTCGCAAGGTATTGCATTATTTTCTTTTCAGAAATGTTTAATCAAAGAGAAAGTCATGCATGAAGTTTTCAGTGCGTAGTTACAGTTTTTGGTATAGTGGTACGAGCATCTTTAAAAAAAGAACACACTTTTGGACTAAAACAATAATTAAAACTTTGCAATTAAAGACAATTTTGATCCCGATGATGGAACATCTTGATTTACCCATCGAGTACGTCTACTACAAAATGAGCCCTAAAGCTTTATCATGAAGCAAATCTGTTATCATTTTAGACAATGTGAACCTCGGAAGTTGAACATCAACTAAAAATCATATAATATTTGCGAATGTGTTTTTTTCAGCAATTATTTTGTGAAATATTTTATTTACAAGAGCTTAAGTTCACGAAATAAACAATTACAAAATACTTTCTACCTCTGATTCAAGGTCTTAGCTAGCCCCTGTTCGGAGTGGATTAATTGAATTAAACATATTTATTGCCCCAAATCCCAAATTTGAGCAGAGGATTAGGCACAAGTTATATCAACTTATATTATCGACGCCTTTTCCTCTAATACAGTACATATTTTTACATGATAGCATTTAACAAGGCATACAAACTATATTTTACAATTATTACATTTTACTTAAAATCTGTTGCTGGATTTGATGAAAAGTTGCACGTGTCTGAATACTTCTGTATTGGTACATGTATCTACGGACAGATTTTACTGGTATCGATAAAACAAGCGATTTTCAAAATAATAATTATACAAGTGTTTGTAGTTACACGCTCAAACACTTTTTGTTTTCTTTTGTTTTTCTGTTTGAAAATTCGGTGGATTCACCTGCGTTCCAGCATATAGGAAGCTATGCGTCTGCGTTTATATACATTTTTGCGATCGATTCTATTTGCGAATGAACGCTAAAATACGTCTCTAGCAAGTATTTAAACATACTGTATAATTGAAAGTTCAGCCCCGAAATTTCATCATTGAGCAAATGTCTACAATTAAAAATATCTGAACACTGGAATTTTGAAATAAATTTTAATATGTTCTTAAAACAATTTGAAGCCGGAGAAACCAGAGTACGACTGGCCAATGTAGGCGTCACTGCTAGTCTGGGTTACTTGCACGTAAACCCGGTCCCCAGCACGTAGATTCAATATGGCGGAGTTTGAACTCGAGGCTGGTACGTTGTTGTCGCCGGTCTGGAGCGTGGCAGAAATGAGGCCGTTCTTCAGAAGACTGGTAGTGATGGTGCCACCCATTCCACGCGTGGGGACAGCCTGGTTGATGCTCCAATGAAAAACGTAGGTCCCAGACGTAGGGCACGTGAAAATACCCGTGCCTGGAGTGTAGGCGTTACCGTCGTTAGTGTAGGTGTAGTCGTAGTGGAGGGTTTGGTGGGCCGAAACGTGTGGAATATTTTGTTTGATGATTGCGTAAAACGCCACGTTGCATCCTGAAAAAAAAATATCTACATTTTTTTTTTTTTTTTTTTTTTGCTAATCGTGTTTATTTATTTGTTTTTTGATTGAATGATATAAAAAATCCTTGATATTATCTTTGGTTCAGACATGTCTTTGAAAAACGTACACTGTCAACTTCTTACATACAACTGATGTAAAAATTATTGAAAAATATTTGTAGCTTTGATTGAAATGATTAAGTCTCCAGGCTAACTGAATCCTGTGCTCTCTACTTCTAATTATATAGCGTTGTTACAAAATAAACACGGAACGCGAAGAAAGTTTAGTTCTTGACTATAAGGAAAATGACTTAAATTATAAAAAAAAAAAAAATGAAAATGAAAATGCCTTACCTGTCTGTCGCCCTAACCTGTGTAAGCTATCTGTTAATTCCAACGCGCTGAGCCTCTCAGAAAGTTTCTGATTATCCGAACTGAGCTGTTGGTTTTCCACTCGTATGGCGTTCAGTTCCTGTTTCAAGGAATGAAATAGTTTCATATCGTCTGCTCGCAATTGTTCCCACTCGCTGACATCTTTTTCCGGATTTCCGAAAGCCAAAGACAGAGAAAACAAAATGACTGGAAGGAGAAGAAAAGCCATATTTACCGGGATCTACGTACTGAAATGGAAATATTTTAGGGATTGAGGCCTTAGACATAGATACGATATCTTGGTTGGGGTCAATGGGTTCAGAAGATAAATTCCAACACTTTGCCAACAAGGTCAGCCATTTTTACAAGAATAGCACGAACTGGACAATTCTTACGGGCCACGTGACCTCATTATAATATCTTAGTCTTGACCTTTTCGTACGCACAGTTTCTTTGTACTGAAAACTCGAAAGAAAGACATGGACGATGAAACTGTTAAAAATTCTTGACTGAAACAGAGTTTTCATAACGTAAATTTCATTTTTTTATTTATATTCGTGTAAAGTGTGCTTTTCTATGCATAATGAGGTTGTGTAAGTTAAAATATATAGATTCATAAAACATCTCACAGTTATATTAAAACTCGATTTAAAACATGAAATTCACCTTCTCCGATCGGAAAGTTACTCGGGCGTTTTCGGCAATCACAACAAACTCGTTTTTTTCTGAAAATTCCCGATAATATCCTTTTGTAACTTCCCATTTTGTATACTAGTACCTGCTATTTTTTGGGCTTCCGGCAATCACCAAATTCTCGTCAATCGTAAATTCCCGATGAAATCCGATTTCAATCTTCCATTCTGTTTACCTGTAAGGTTCGGGCCTTCCCGGCAATCACAAAATACACATCCCGGAAATTTCCGATGATATCCGATTTTAATCATTTTGTGTACCACTCGTCACATCTCGGCAGATTCCGTACCTACATCAAACGAAGGGTACCGGAAGTTAGCCGAATGTTTGTGTACCTCTCCGGCAATCATTAAATACTCGTCAACCGGAAATGTCCGATGATATCCGAGTTTAACCTTCCATTTTGGTTACCTGTAAGGTTCGGACTTTTCCGGCAATCATGAAATACTATCAACAGGAAATTCCCGATGATTCCGATTTTAACCTTCCATTGTGTATACCTGTCATTTTCGCGCCTTTCCGGCAATCATAAAAATATTCGTCAACCGGAAAGTCCCGATAATATCCGATTGTAACCTTTCACTGTGTATATCTGTTATTTCAGGTGTGGACAAGAATAATCCAGAACACTGGCGCTACCTGAAGAAGCTGACGTCAGACCTCGTGACCAGAATGAAGGAAATGATACGGGACGGTATCATAAATCAGTCCCCGAACAACCGTGACGTCATGCTGGTCGAGTGCTCACAACACCTGTCATTTGCAAGGAAGAAATGCAACATTTTCTACGGTCGGGAGGAAATTTTAGCGGTTTGTTCAACGACACCCCTCGATATATCGAACTATTGATAACGTTCTCATTTTCAGACATTCGCGATATTTCGAAGCAATCACCATTGTTTTTGAAACCACAGACATTAGGAAAAAAATTGTGCAGATGCGCTGATGGCCGGCCATCTTGCGCACCTAATGAAATAAGTTTCTCGTGAAAATAATTACGAAACTAATGTTTTTTAAAAAACAAAACTCTATCAGATTAAAAAGGAATGTACACTCTATCAGTTAATGTTTTAATATCATTATAATGATAAGATGCACGTCATCAAAAAGCGAAAGAATGTACTTACCCCTGTGTTCCCTGTGACGTTACAGTTTCCCATAATCTTGTGTATTTTCTTGGTTTGAAAATCTAAGTGCTTGTGTGAAGCTTCATGCTCTTAAATTAATATAAGTTTAGTTTGTGGAACCCCTGGTCCGGATTATAGATGATTGAATCGATTGTCCCTCCTCCTTAAAATCGGACTTGAGCAAGGCTTCTTCTTAAAATGCGTTCAGATCTGGATTAAGATCGAGAATTAGAGAGTTTTTATTGATTATAAATATTGTAATTATAACTAATAATATTCAGAGGTTTGTACCATTAACATGTGAAGTTAGTAAGACAAAATATAATTTTGACTACAATTTTTGAAAATATTTGGAAAACATTTCAAATTAAAAATAAAATGTTTTTATCTATTTAAAATTCTTAATATCTTAATCTTTCTAGAAAGTTCGAGATTTCCTTAGCAACAAATCAAGAAGGCTTTTAGTGATCCATGGAAATTCTGGGTCAGGTAAAGGCTCGATTTCTGCCATGACAGTCAAGCACGCGAGGACATGGATGTCGTCTAAAAATGCTGCCGTTGTTATTAGGTAACTATGGCAACAGTGCGTCATACAAGGTTTTTATTGGTCATAGATCCACATGTAGCCGGTAGGAAGTTTTAAATCCGTGTTAAACGACATTAAAATAGAACGCTGACATTAGTATTTTATAAATTGTTGTTATGCACAATGATATTTTTAAGTTAAAGTGAAAAAAATGCATCCATTTTGTAATTTGCGGCTTCTTTATGCTACTTCGCTAGGAATTGTCGCAGTCGTGCTGGGTTCGCAAATTCATGTACCGCGAAAGCTGCAAAATTAACAAAAAAAAAAAAATCCCGGTATACAGTATGTGTACACATGTATAAGTTATAGGTAACTTCAGGACTTCATTTCAGCATTTGTAACGACGCAGTTCAATCTAAATGTCTTTCCCAGATAATATAATAAACTGTATATATTTTTTGAACTTCGCGCATGATTAATTTTGCGATCTTACCTTAATTGAAAGACGGTGTTACATGTGTTTCTTCTCGATATTTCAAGTAATTTCCGGCGGATTAACTTCAAACTTCACGGGAAGGTTAATTACTATAAAATCTCGAACAATTATGATAACCACCGTTATCCGACAGTAATTTACGGAGTTATGCCCCCCTTTGTTCAATGCATCGTGTGGCGGGCGCTTTGCGGTAACCTTGTTTGTATATTATTTTCTGTCAATTTGTTATATTGGAACGTGAACTTGCTAGACAGGAATGAAAACGGAATGAATGAGAATAAATTCTACATTTTATGTTCTGCAGATTTCTCGGTACGACGGCGACAAGCTCTACAATCCTAAGTCTTCTACAAAGCGTTGTTAAACAGGTGAAGACAATATACCGACAGAATCCCTCTGTATCACAGGTAAGTTACAAGCTTTCTGGGGACTATAAAACGAGAGCGGTTAAGGATCCCCGTACCACTGCCAAAAACTGTAAATATTCATTGGATGTTTTTTTGTGGCTTGATTCTAGCTTTGAGAAATCATTTCTGAAAAGAAAACCTTACATTGCGGGACTAAAATGAAAAAATAATAACGGTGAAATAAAATAATGATAAAAAAATGAGCCAGACCTGCGTTCATTGTCATGTCGCTTTAACTACATGTAACTGAGCTCTCCTGTCAATGACAGTACCCTGACCCAATCGGGAACCGTCGGCACATTCCGTAAACGAGAGAATACTCGTTACGGAAAGTACCGACGGTTACCGATTGTATCCTGACCTAATCGTTCTACAGTTTTATCCGAAAACAAAAAAATAAATTTGGGGGGGGGGTGCTGAATGTGTAAACAAAACATGTATTGGATTTCTTTGTCGATTTGCCTACAATGGGAAATGAATCCTAGTCCTGTTTATATTTTTGCCTTTTTTGGACGTAGACAATGGGCGAATTTAACATGAAGTGAACTTTCTGATTGATATATTGAATAAGCTCCGAGGTCAATTTGGTGAGCAAATAATAAATAACACTGTGTACAGCACATACAAGTGTACGCATATTAACTCATTTATAAGGGAGTGTATTTACGGTGAAGAAAACAATGTATCCGGTCTAGTTGTCGTTTAAGCAAAAGAACAAAATATATTTAAAACTTAAGTATCGAGTAATAAAACATTCTTCGTTTATATCACAGAATCCAAAGGCATTGATGAAGGAATTTGAAAACTGTCTAAAACTGGCCAAAGCTGACCGCCCCCTTGTGGTCATTTTGGACAGCCTTAACCAACTTGACACTGAAAATTCCGGACATAAACTGGAATGGCTAACCCTGACTATGGAAAATCTTCCCCACGTGAAAATCGTTCTGACCACGATGGACGAAGACTTGAATGGGACCCTTGGTCGACTGAAGGTTAGTCAAGTAGCAGACATGTTTAAATAATACGTTGTTTTAAAGATGCATTCACCACAGTTTTTGTATTGAAGTAGATCCGTCATACACCCCACAGTAAACCATGTGTGGTTTGTTAGCTTATTCCGTCTTTGCGTATTGCAGAGTTATCTTCTCGAGTGAGCAGGTAGTGATTGTTACGTCATTGGTTTGTGTGAGAAAATTACGTCGTTTTCTCAAAAACTGATGACTTTACTCTCACAAACAAATGACGTAACAATCAATACCTGCTCACAAGAGCAGATAACTCTGCAATACGAAAAGACGGAATATATCTAGCTGCAGCGCATTTCGTTAGAGCGACAGACTGGTCGGAGGTACTGGGTTCGAACCATTGTCTAACCCTATTGTATTTCTACATTCAGAACAATATCGATTTCTTTTGCCTCTTTTTTTTCGTCGTCTTTGTTATCTTTTCATAAAACTGCTGAAATGTCTGGTTTTATTTTCATAAATGATTTATCAAAGAAACAGTCATGAAAGAAAGAAATGTTTCCAACTCCTAGCTACAGTTTTGGAAGTAATACAGGGATGCTTATATATATGATTACTTAGTTCTAACTTGATACTGTAATTGTCTATATACATGTAAATGTAAGATGGTATGTATGCCATAGCATACGTATCAAACAGCAACACAATGTATAGGACAGCATGCCACATCACGTATCGTATATAACGTGAATTTATTGGAAGAAATTATAACGTAAAATAAAATCACAAACAACCAACAGTAGTCTGCGACCTTTTTCAAAATGGAATATTTCAAATTCACACTTAGTTATATTTTAACTACAATATTAAAGTTAAATACAGAAAACATTAAACAACTCTGAGTTGTGACAGTTCAGTTGGGACCGCTTATACCTATCAGCTACAGGGACCTGAGGATTAGGTAGTGTTTTTAGTTTGGGTATACTGTGACGTCCTTGCAACACCTAGGATCGTATCAGGAATGATACCAAGAAAGACACCGCCAGAACGACAGTCGAGAATAGATTGAAAGGAAAGAAAGAGTGGAAAGTAGATGAGAAAAGAAAAGATCACAAATTGGATAACAGATCAATGTTTGTCCCTTCAATGTCTTCTTAGTAGAAGACACACATGAACATCATTACCTCCCTTATTCAGCAGTAGGCCCACATTATCCGTCTTTAACGATATATGCATGCAGTGCCGGATACAGCAAATAATTTCGGTAAACCCCAACACGCGGAAGAAATCGCCCCGATTCTGCAAAGTTGGGATGTGTGAGCACGTTAATCGTGCGATGGGGTGAGATACATGCAGGGTTCACTTACAGGGTAAACTTGTATCTGTTTGTTGATTTTGAGAGGAAAGCTTAGATCGCGTTTCCTGTGTAAGGAGCTAGAACACATGGCGAGTTATTAAGAAGGTGTGTTGAAAGACAAATAATCCATCTCTAAATGATGCAAAAAAAAATTGCAAACAAGAAACTTATGTGAGGACCTTTTCTAGACTTTGAGAAATTTGTAGTTATATAATTATATTATCATCGCAGGGAAGGGTAATTTCATCTATTCACCTTAAGATTATTCAAGTACACGTAATAATCTGTCATTATATACATAATG
Source organism: Chlamys rubida (assembly GCA_032359455.1). Lineage (NCBI taxonomy): Eukaryota > Metazoa > Mollusca > Bivalvia > Pectinida > Pectinidae > Chlamys > Chlamys rubida. Next base: position 7,546 of record JAUMHH010168872.1, on the reverse strand, counting down.
TAATTAATTCGCAGGCCCTCTGTCCAGTTCCCTGACCTTTATGGTAAGGAGCTGTCAGATTAAGAGAGACTAGTGTACTAGCTATAGGACAGATACCACCATAACTTACGACGTGTTTTCAGTAAGGTGAAGTAGGCATATATCAAGGAGATTGGTGTATTGTGAAAAGGACGATGTGCCATTCATAAAACTTATCGAGGTACACAGGGTGATGACATCGAGATAAGCAGGGGAGCATTGTCGCGGTACAAGGGGGACATGTTTGAGGTACAAAGGGGGCATTGTCAAAGTTCGAGAAACGTTGTCGAGATGCAAAGGGGAACATTATCGAGGTACAAAGGGAACAGTATTGAGGCACAAAGGGGGACAGTATTGAGGTACAAAGGGAACAGTATTGAGGTACAAAGGGGGACAGTATTGAGGTACAAAGGGAACTGTATTGAGGTACAAAGGGGGACAGTATCGAGGTACAAAGGGAACAGTATTGAGGTACAAAGGGAACAGTATTGAAGTACAAAGGGAACAGTATTGAGGTAAAAAGGGGGGCAGTATTGAGGTATACATGGAAACATGATAGTAGTACACAGGGAAGCAGTATATGAAACGGGGGACATGTCTATGTATACCGGGGAACAGTGTGGGGGTACACATGGAAACAGTGTGGGGTACACAGGGGATCAGTGTGAGGGTACACAGGGAATCAGTATTGAGGTACAGAGGGGAACAGTGTCGAGGTAAAAGGGGAACAGTGTCGAGGTAACAAGAGAATAGAATCACTATCCCAGGGGACGGTATTGAGCCCTTGTTATTTACACTACTTACATGGATTTGCTTTACTACTGTATGCATTGTAAAGCCTAAATCAGCTGACACTAATCCTATATATATAAGACAATGTACGTTTTAACATCCCTACGTCAGTAGTGTAGGATATCAGGAGACACATACATCAGTAACAGGTCACTTAGAACCATCATGTAGCACTAACCACGCAATTTTCAATACCATCTGACAACAGATATATGTATAAAGATGAGAGATAATGACCAAAAGGAGGTCTTTTAACAGTCCATAATGCAATAATTAAATTGCCGAAAATAATACGGTGTAGATTAGCCTTAATAAAAACCATATAAATACATTAAAAGGCCGTACTTACCAACTGAGAAAACAGAGACGTATAAACAGGTTTTATACATCTCTGAGCTAAATCAAGAAAATAAAGTAAAAGTACGATGTAGATTAACACTTATAAAAACATATCAATACATGAAAAGAGCATGTCTACTGCACGAGTAAATTAACAGTATATTTACTGGTTTTACACGTCTCTGAGATAGATGAAGAAAATAAATGGGTGTAAGTTTATAACAAAAGGTTATCCGTCTGTGAAGCCCTTACGACAACAGCCGACTGTGTGCCTTCAGCAGTAGGTGACAGCCCGTGCACATAATGTCTATCGCCGTGGGCTCGTAGCAGCGACGTTCTTCTGACATGCCTCCAGGTGAAGTAGATCGAGTAAAATATAACAGTCGTGGGTCCAATAAATGGCAAGGTCAAAAGTAAATGGCTGAATATTTATTGGGTCTATAAATATAACAGCGATCACAGTCTCCTTGAGTATAATAATACTGTCCAAGGATTTTTAAAAGGCGTGCATTTCCCTGTATCGACCTAACCCAATAAAATTACACATTTTCAACTATTTATATATGTACGTTTCATAATTAGCGCAGTTTAATATTAAAAGCACATACATGAAATTTTAAGAGGCTAATATCCTCAGTAATGAATACAATCATATTCCATCACAGTTATTTTTCTGTTATGCATATCCCTAATTAAGATGAATTTATATTTCCGAGATAAGTTTTCTAGGTTGTCTAAATGAACAAAAAATGTTTTGACGGTAATCCGGAAAATTCTTTAAACCAGTACGTGAACAAATATATACGTTATATATAACACATAGCAATATCCTGTTATAGCGTCAAGAAATAAATTACGAAATATGCATTGCGGCTAAATACATATACTTGCGAAATTAGTTAATTGCTAAATAGACAGATAGACCACGGAATTATCTAAGTCCGTGCCTATACGTAGAGTATCTGTAAAGCACGCCATTTAACTTCAAGATCCAACAACTGTAAGTAGCAAACAAATAACCACATAGACAGAAAAAGGTGTAAATACGAAGTCTGGTCACATCAGTGGCTTTTATTTTCTACACATGTTCATACTCCATTCACGAATCGTATGATGTCGTTGTATTGATCGAATGTATATTTCCACAGTTATTTTTCCTTGTGTATGTAAATTTTCACATGCTTTAAGGTAATCTTATTGTGTCTCACTTGCACTAATTGCACTTTACAACCCAGTCACTCATAACTCATGCTTATTAAAACACAAGGTGACATTCACGGCGCTTCCTATTTGCGATTGGGCGGTGCCCTAGGGTCGTCGCCATTTTCATGTCACGTGACTTTATTGCGAAATATGAAGAGCTGCTTAAATATCTACACGAAGAAAATTTCATTTTATAACTTTATCTGTGCTTGCTATGAATGTTTAGGAATGCAGACATACATTTTCAAAAATTAAACGGGTATTTTGTTTAATGAATAACACATTCCGTATTTTAGTGTGACGTAATTTACAAGAATACGTTTGATTGGTCGACTACAGAGCCCCCTTTCAGTGACCGACAGAAGAGAGATGGCGTCGTCCAAGGTGAAAGCTTCACAACAGGTATGTTCTCGAGAATTTTGGAAATATGCATTGATAACTGAAGTAATTTTCAACTCAATTTTGTAATGGTGTTACTATTTATATTATGTTTCAATAATTTGGCAGAATTGGTGGAGTAAACGTTGTTATTATGTGATTATGTAGACTTGTAGTACGGCATGGAATGGCATAGCCGTCTCTGTCGGTGGAAAATATCTTTCCGGCCGGCGCTTTTTACATGATTCCTGTGTCTTAATTTAGGTTTTGTTGTGTTGAATATGAAGTAGATAATTATCGAAAGATCTGGCAATGTTGAAATATGATAGGAGGCATTCACACAGAAAATCTTTGGAAAGACCGACACTAGGTGACCTCATGAATATTCATCGATCAGCCGGTCCGAGTTTCCGCATGCGAATCTGTAATCGGCTATTTAAAAGTTAAACATTAAGTACCTAGTTATAGCTCTTCATTTATTTTGCATTTCAAACGAATTACATATGACTAGATAGTTTCATGGTAGTTGTTCATTCGGCTTCTGCACATGAATTCATACAGAGGTCACAGCTAGAGGTCGCAAGGAAAGCTTGGGAAAATGCCGATGGCTTCTTCGCTCAACGAAGCGTGAAGCTGTCTTCGTCATCTGAGCCTAATTTTCGTATTCAATTGAAACTGTTCATTTGTTTTCAAAATAAAATAGACTGTTTTTTTGGGAGGTTATATGTATTTCATCTGTTGAAAAATTCTTATATAATGAATTAAGGGAAGTCATTGTTACCTGTCGGTTCTTATTGAGAGCATTCAGTACCTGAGCACAGAGGCATGACAGTTTACTGCATTTGGATAGGTAACTGAATATCATCCGACAAAACTTTAAACTTTCTCTTCTTTGTTGCGTACCTCTATTATCTATTACATTATAGACCTCGTCCAGGGAGGAAAATATTAATTAAAGTCCACCATATAAAAAAATTGTGTTCTTCACAAAATGTTATGTAAATGCAGAAACAAACTGAAGGACAATCTTGAGAGATAAAACAAAAGTTTCGGTAAAATTTTCAAATAGATCACTATTATCTATTACATTATTTACTTTTGTACATGAAAAGTATTGATAAAGTCCACCAGGAAGGTTTTCTTGGTGATTTTCACAAAATGTTATGTAAACGCGGAAATAAACTGAAGGACAATCCTGTAAATGATTTGCAGCCTAAAAATTATGAGAAAACAATATTTTCAGTAAAATTTTAAAATAGATCTTGGAGCTATTGTAAACAAGGAATTTTGATGCTCAGACATTTAAAAGCTATTGAAACAAATAGAAACTAGTTATCTGACATTTATGATATGAAAATATAGCAACCTTCGGTACGAATGATAGATACTATATATAGCTTTGCATAATAGAATCTAGTTTCACGATATTCATGCATTTAATGCATATTATTGAAATGAATTAGTATTTGGTCTGAAAGTATGAACAAAAAATTATAACCTGATATGTCCAAAAGCTTGGGTGCGTAACTTCACAACATGAGCCAGGGCCCAGGCTTTGATTTAATCAAATGAAAATCACTCAAAGTTCTAGCTTTTTTGTTTTCAACTTATTTTAAAGATTTGCCCCCAAAAAATAAATCCTACTGGAGCAGTCGCCAAGTACTTGCCAGACTGGATGTTTTTTTCTCCTTAAAGGTTCATCCTATAATGGTTTTACTTACCGAAACATCAACAAACTAAAGTTAAATTCTCTTTTCATTTTCCTTTTGAAAATCACATATGATTTGGCTGAAAAGCCAATGAATAACAAAAATATTACTAAATAATCAAAGAGTATAAGTAAAGTTATTGCAAACAATTTGAAATAACAACAAAATAATTGTGAAAATTCTATTTATACTAAAGACCTGGGTATGCATCTACTTTCATCAATGTTTTGATAAAGCAATATGTTATTATATAAACAAGAGCAAAAACTGATAGAGGTTCAAATATGATGAATGTTTTACAGGGTCCACTTTGTTTCAAGTCTGTATTGGCTCTTCTTTCTATTTTTTTAAAATATTTATCACATCATTTAGACATTTGGTTATTAACTCGAACCAATTTTGATCTCATTAAGAAAAGTCATTTGAATCGGTTCCATCTTATGACCCAGGGACTAGGTCCCTTAGTGTTGGGACAGATCCCAAGTCCAATACTGGTATCTTGATTATGTTGAGTCGGTCTATACCCAGCAATTGCATATATACCGTTATAGGGTGGGGTCCCAAGTTGTGACCAAGAAACTAAGTATATAGCCAGATCTTGCTAAATTGCCTTAGACACTATTGGTTACTTGACAGTAAACTCTATGTCGCTAACGTTGGCCTTTATTAACCATGTAATCAGCTACTTATGTAAGTCTGGGGCCACACCACTGCGTCACCAGCAGATGTGTCCTGTAATGCAATGAACAAAGTGCCACTATTTTCTGATGTAAATTTATTAAATGGTAAACAATTGTTCAGTTGGTATTGATGTGTAATGTTTGTTATTTATGTTTTACAGCCTCGGGCTGATAGCTACCGAGTAGCTATCACACCAGGTGGGGAAGATGTCAAGAAAAGCAAGAAAAAGAGGAAGAAGGAGAACTTGGATGAGCTCAAACAGGAGCTTGAAATGGACGAGCACAAGGTTCCCATTGAAGAGCTGTATGAAAGGCTTGGATCTGATCCAAACAATGTAAGTTATGTCACCCTGTATTTCTCAGAATAATCTACAAACAGTAATTCAAAATAAATTCTGTCTCTTTCGGTAAAAACAGGTTTTAGGTTGGATTTGATGATGATCAATGTGTTAACGAATTGTTTAAGTCAGGTTCTCTGTTTTTAGGGTTTGACCACTGAAAGAGCTGCTATGGTTTTGGCCAGAGATGGCCCCAATGAGCTGACACCACCCCCTACTACACCTGAATGGGTCAAGTTCTGTAAACAGTTGTTCGGCGGTTTCTCCATGCTTCTGTGGATTGGAGCTATCCTCTGTTTCATCGCTTACTCCATCCAAGCCAGTCAGTATGATGACCCTCCAGGTGATAACGTAAGTAACCTCTGTCAGTCAACAAGGTGCAAGTCCTTTTATAGTCATTTCTAACTATGAAACTTGTATTATTGAGAAGGTTTGAAACCCTATCAAAACTTACAGAATAAAATGACAGGCTGTTATTCTTGCATTAAGTATTTTTAGGCTCCAGCTTAATTCAAGCACTGTTAAAAGTTGAACAGTTGGAATATAAAAAGATGAACGCTGGCAAGACCAAATACGGAAATATTTATTTCAGAGCTGTTGAAGAATTGTAAAATTGGAATTTTTCTTTTGATAACAATATTTGATCAAGGTCACTGTAACCAATCATTAAAATTTAAACATGTCAAAAACTGACACTAATTAGAATGAGATTGGGGACTTTTCTTACAGATATTTTCTAGCTTAGTCAATGTTAGCATTTGTGTACAAACTGGTTCTGTTGTACTTAATTATTTCTAACCTGTTACAGTTGTACCTTGGAATTGTGTTGACCGGTGTCGTTGTTGTTACTGGATGTTTCTCATACTACCAAGAAGCCAAGAGTTCCAAGATCATGGATTCCTTCAAGAGCATGGTCCCTCAGGTATGTTATTCAGGGTTAGACACTATAACTTTTTTTGCTTGGTAGTCCACATGACTGGTTGAATAGATTATTTACTAGTCCTTCGTCAATGTAACCAGGCCAAGATTTCCTGATAAGGAAGGATCTACATGTACAGCATGACACATCAAAAGTAATCGTCTGTAATATGGAACTCCAAATAATTACTGCCATACAAATGTGGTGAAGTTTTAGGGGAATTTTGACAATTATCATGCGATATATTTTATTTTAACCTGTAAATATGTTTTCTAAATTTTAAAAAGAGTAATTATTATTTTATAATCATATTTTTCACAAGTCCAAAGGACCAGTTAGGTAAGGTGATTCACTAGTCCTTGTTGAAATCTACTAGTCCAGGACTAACGGACTAGTGTTAGTGTCGACCCCTGACATACTATTGTCTATTTACAAGTCAAGGCAGGGATACCTAGTGTATTATTATATTGATTTCCGTAGGATTTTTATTTTTCAGGCAAGTCCTGAACATCATTTTTAAAGTGTTGATGAGTCCTATTATAATACTAAGAGATATAGTCCGATATAACTGACTTCCTTGTAATTAGATCCATCAGTTTGGTATAAATAACAAATGCTAAGTTTGTTTTGAATATGTACAGACAGTAAATGAACACTTAATTATTAAGCTTTCGAAAATCTTGGTTTTCTTTTTTCAAGCAAAAATTGCAAATCAAAAGCTTTCAACAAAACTTTTCTATTACTTTATGATGTTCAAAACAAACTTAGCATTTATTTTATTTCTAATTTTGATGAGGCAAAGATATATTTCATACTATAAGATATATATATAAGTGAGCTCCAAGAAATTGAAGAATAACAGCCTCAAATTGAGTTCGATGTTGCCATGCAAATCCCATAAATCAAAGCAAAATTCCCTGGTAATATGTTTTATCACATAATAGATTAAGAAAACAAAGGCAAAATAACCTAAATCACTTAATGAACTTTAGCAGATGTGTGAAACTATAAATGCACTGATGTAAGGCCAAAAAAAAAAAGTCTGTTTAGGGTTGCATGGGCCAAAAAACAAGGGTAGGTAGGTCAGATTTTTATTTTTTTTTGTATATTTTTGTGTACTGTGTGGTCATGTGATTATGACCCTACTATTGTATGTAAAACAAAGAATTA
>JAUMHH010168861.1:0-16487 GCA_032359455.1 Chlamys rubida | reverse complement strand
ATATCAATACGAAGTTTATTCTTAGCATCTTTATTAAGTTTTTATCTAGTATCTACATTCAGTGATATTTCTAGTAATAAAATTCCGAGATTTATTTTCAATTAACTTTATTCATTCATAATTCTAGTACATTCATTCATTCATAATTCTAGTATCTACATTTGATAATATTTCTACTAACTACATCCAGTCTTATTTATTGTATCTACATTAACTGATATTTTTCTCATAGGAAATAAGTGATGATATAATCATCACTTATTTCCTATGAGAAAAATATCAGTATAGAATCTACGTTCAGCGTTATTTTTAAGGTTAATAACGCAGTTGCTTTGCGTTTTACACGAAGTTGTAATTAAACCTATTTGTCTAAGTCATTGAACCTAAATGTGACAAGTTTCCTCATCAGTTTCACACCTTCTGGTTCCTCAAGCGTAGCAGACACGTTTCCCGTAGCTATAAAGTTGTTTTTGTTCCTGTTCCAGCTTGTGTAACAATAAGGAAGAGTACCCCAGGCCCCACCACTACAGAGAACCTGGGCAAACCCCGTCAGTCCAAACCCGTCATTGCAGGCGTAGGTCACGGAGGTACTAGTATTTGACGAGATATAACCATTAGCAACGCTCGGGGGGTCAGGGCAGGTCATAGAGACGGTGTAGAATCAGCCTTCACTCTGACAACTGAAAATAAAAATAAAAAAGCGATTTCCAATACAGTCAACACACAAAGTAATCAGGAAAAGAGAAGACATCAAAATAGAAAGGGAACCAATGATTTGTAAATTTGACAGGGCAACCGTTCCGTGTACCATACGTGGCCCTCATCTTCCCGGAATGCTCCTGTCAAATACAGAAAGGTCACGTGAAGGGTCTTAAAGCATACCAGACATTGGAGTGCTGTGTTGGAAAACATGTCATGAAGGCCACGGTAACATACATCAAACGTGCTTTTACGTCCTGTTAACATCTATGGCCATTTAAGGACGTGCCAGGTTTTGCTGGTGGAGGAAAGCCGGAGTTCCCGGAGAAAACCACCGACTTACGGCCAGTACCTGGCGACTGCCCCACGTAGGTCTCGAACCCGCGATTAGTGTGGAGGCTTAGTGGCACTGCTTCGTACATTGAAGCCTCGTTGTTAAAAAACTGCTTGTTAAGAAACTTAGTCAACTAAATGTTTCTACCGAGGAAGCAGACATTTTCAGACCACTTTTTCTTATAGCGTATATGTGTGCAATCGAATGTGTGTGTATACATTTCATCTTTCAAAATACAAGATGGTAGACGCTACATGTGGATTTCTTTGTCGCCAAGGTTTGCTGTAACAGAGAATATCTGAACTATCACTCTTGAGCACAGGCACGTGCACGGTTTATACAATACTCATTTTATCATGATCAACAGTATTCCTCCAATTCATGAAATGCATATATAGGGGGTTTGACGTACCTCACCTTCTGTTTCATAAGTAATATAAACCAATTAGGATGTCCACCTTTCTGGTCACCATCGATGTCTCCTAGAAGGACGAACCCCCTGTTTTGTGCAGTGTAACTCATTTATGGCGTACTGTATCCTTGACTAACTTTTATAAGTGCAACCAAATATTTCATCACACCACAGGTGCACTTCTTGATATGACATTGATGAAGAAGAATACGCGAAGTCTAAAGAATTCTTTTTTTTGTGTGTGAAAGAAATATGATGTAAATATTTCTGCACTGGTTCTAGAATGCGAAAACAAAGGATCGTCAATTAGCTTATCTCACTTCTACAAGAATATAAAACAGATTATGCGTCGAGACGTTGTGCATATTTAGTAGCGTTTGCAATACCAATACATATATGTCAACATGTATTACAATAGTGTTCATTGAAATTGTACTGTTATGTACGTTGAGCATGTGATGTCAGTTTGTAATGCAAGCTTTCATGTGATTTAAGTAAGCCAAGCTTAGAAATATATAGTATGAAGCAATATGTTAATATATTAATTTATCAAATTTTGCTCCTTTCGTTGCTATTCAAACAAAGATTCACAAATGACTACTCGATATGAAAGTATTGTTAGAAGAGTGATACATACGTTTCTGTCTGCTACGGTCCTTTAAACAGCCATTTTGGACAAATAATTCCACTGCAGGCTATAAAGAGATATATACAGTGCAAAGAGATAAATCGCACATGTAATTTAACGATGTATTTGTCTATCAATAGCGTTCTATCATAACATATACACACACGTCCTATAAATTATTTGATACACCTGAGCCAAACTATTATATCGCTCACCGTAACCAGTGTTGGCACGATATGCTTGTATTGTTTAAAGGTCTTAAACGTATTTCTCTATCTCATAGAGTCAAGATATACGACGCATCAACAAGATCGTAAAACAATACGTATCCCCTCCAAAATAATAAATATATTATGCAGGTATAATTCAATACTTGTGTCAAGATTAAAGAATTATTCAAGTTTCATGCCACAAGCCCATCATTATATGATACAGAATACAATGTATTGTGAATGATGTACGTTCAAATTCATGATAATTAATTAATAAAGGTGTTTCTAATTTGTAAGTCTCAAAGAAAAAATTCTCTAATATATATAGCTGTTAATTATTTTGGACACTTAACAACTGAATAGCCTTAAAACAGAAAGATTCTTCCAACAATATCTTTTAATAAACTTAAACTAAATAAAGATTTTGAAATTTACTACAAATAGATAGAGAGTGAAAATCATCTTCCACGTCACAGGAACCATTATTGATATTTCACAAATGCTTTATAAGCTTAACTCTAAAAATATTCATAAAATTATTATATATTCCTTTATCTTATATACTAGGTTTGCGTTGTTCGCCCAGTACACAGCTCAACAGTTTTATACGACGTATTACGAGTCAAAAAGAAGTCTGGCCGGTATACCTCGGCTAGATCGGAACTTCTCAACCATATCTTTCCAGTGACTGATTCAATTATGCTGTTCCGTTAGAATTCATAATTTTAAGGCTGTGTAACTGTACAAGATTTGAAGGATTTACTTGAAGCATAACTAATATAAAAAGTAGAAGTTAAACCAGTCAGGAAGACGAACCATTCATGCAGTTATCAAAGTAAGTAACAAAAAATGTTTATTGATATCTATATTTGATTACGTTTGTCATGTAAATATATATGTATAAGTGTGTTTAGAGATTACACCAAAAAATGTATTTATGAAGCAGTAATGCCTAACGTTATGAACCAGACCTTTGGTGAACGTTCATTTACAATGGCAACTATTTCTAATACAAACTTTGACATCAAAACAATAGTTCAATCCAAGATATACAGAAATATACCCTGCTTTAGCTCCCACTGACAGGTCGACCTTATGTAAACGTTCATATCCACAATAATGATAATAATAATAATAATTCGAGGTTCTTATATACCGCTTTATCACAACCTAGTGCGTAGGTCGTCTCAAAGCAGTTCACAAATTATTATCCGTGGTTATAGTGCCTTTGCAACCAGCCAGTATCTTTCTCAACTCCCTGGGGAGAATACAGCCGGTGCTGTCATATTAAAACCACTAACAAATTTGCATTCCCCCTTTGTTTTAAAGATTATAAACATATCTTGCAATCAAATCTGTACACACTGTCTATTTGTTCTCCGTACATACTTTATTATAATCATGATAATATGAGAATTTGGCTAATAATAAAACCACACACAAAGCTTATTATAATTGGGGGGCTATAATACCTTTATTCACTTTTTCTCTTGATTTACAGACTTAATGTCATATTACTATGCCACAAGTCCTACACTTATTAATGCACTTTTTTCAAATGTTCAAAACAGGCAAGGCAGAATAGACTAAACTAGGCCTCCTTGTCCAACACGTTGTCTTTTCTAGACAACATTGTCTAAGCTAGACTCAGTCATAGCTTGACAAAGGGACCAGTCGGTCTTGAAACGTTGCGACACGTTTAATACGTTCATTATTTGTGTAAAAAGTGAAACTTTGATATCAAATATTTCCAAACTGATGAATCTTATTGAAGACGTTGTCTATTCATTTCCTGAAGAGTATTTCTCCTGCCAAACATTTAATTCAAATTAATTCCATTAATATGTATATCCTAATTTATATAAATGCAAAGACACAATATGATATTTCAATTCCAAATATATATTGGTAAATGCAAAGTGTCAATAGTGCTAGCACTTTGAGAGTATCAGGTATATGTAACACGTTGTCTAAAAAAACATATAAAAGATGAAAATATTATCCGTTTTACCCTTTTAAAGAGCTGGTCACTGATATCATTATTGAGTCTGAAAACTCTCCTTGGGAAAAAAAGTACAAGTAGACATATCTTTACAGTACACTATTTCGGACGAAATTAGGGAAGTATATATACTTATCTGCCTTTTCATAATCTCAGGCATAAGCATGTAAATGACGCATGTTTTTTTTAAATCATATAAAATTCTAGCAACACTTATTTCTATTGTATTTCTCCAGGAGAACGACTACCGAACCAGAATTCAACAAGTACAACCCGTAGAATTAATCGTGTTTCAAGATGACTACAGAATGTGGAGACCCACCGTCCATCCAAGGTGCGACCGTGGATGCCATCAATGATACCGCTGTTGAATATAAGTGTGTCTGGGGAACCAAACTCCAGGGATACAAGGTGGTGCTATGTGAGTATGGAGCATGGAGTCAGGATTTCCCAGCTTGTATGATTAACTGGCGGACTGAGTCATTGTCTGGAGAACAGAATTATACCAGTTCTTTTCACAGACCTGAAGGTATGTTTAAAAATTTACTTTTTAGTGATTTTATTACTTTATTACTACATTTAAATATAGTAATACAATTATTTTTTACTGAACATTTCGTAGATCGTTGGTGATCTAAATGCTTTCTTGGAATTCACTGAGATTCATGACGAATGCTAAATACGGTGATGCGAACGTGTATTTTTCTTTGATTCATGGCTTCGATTCACTTCCCCATTCTATGGTACTTACATGTGGCAGTTGATTTTGTATTCACGAGCCTGCTCGAAAGATCATGATTGACAAACGTGTAACACATGGTTTCCAGAGATGAAGTTTATTGGAGACCATGCATACGTTGTCTGGCCGCCATCATGCTCTCATTGTGATTTTTGTGTGATATGTATAGGACCTTACTTGAGTTTCCATTTCATATGAGATTTATGAAAAGATTTTTTTCAATTTCCTCTGGCGATCTAAAATGAGAAATTCGTGAAAAGTTGCATAAATTGCATATGAAATAAAAAATGTAAGATCCTTTTTATCACATACTCAAGATTTGTGGCATTTATTCATGTAAACCGACAATTTTCATGCAACCTTGAAATGTAAAAGGCGGCCATTTTGACTCCAGTGCGTAAGTCTGTCACGTCATGTGCTTGTCCTAGGCGTGACGTCACAATTGAAACAATTGAAACTTACAACCAATCACATAGCTGATAGGTCATATTAAACGGGTTTTAAAAATACGCCAAAACAATGACATTGGTATATCCACTGGATAACACAGTGCATTATGTGATAAAAGGGTGTACGTCTTTGATGCTGTTCATTACTATACCTTACTATGTCGTAGTCCCTACCCTAGTTATCCCTTTGAGGTCATTACATTTTAATATTGACGTCAATTTACAATTCTCCATTGTTTTGCCTGTAAGGAGACATGGGACCTTATGTATAGGAATTATACATTTTGTTAATATAAGAGTGTAATATTATTCTCGAATTTGTGGTAATAAATGTTACTGGTTCACAATGACCACTTGTATAATTTCCATTTTTGTTTCTTATTCTTATATATCATATGTAACTAATCTGTGAATGATATTATCACTCTTTATATTGTCAATATTTTCTTTGTTGTGAAGCTGAATGTATTTGTCCAAATTAATAGAAAATTCATTAAATTCTTCTTTGGGTTCTATTCCATTTTCTAACCAAGTCTTACATGTACATGTATATTTGGTATTATGTTTATTTTCCAGTTCCTTCCTGGCTTTTGACGCTCTGGGGAATATTTGCTGGGACCGTTTTTTTATCCTTCGCCTTGTGTTTCGTCTTACTCTGCATACGACTTTGTTGGTAAATACATATTCAGTTATTAAGATATTAACTCTTATATTCCTTCAACTGCTACTGATATTGACAACCAATGATGCCAATAAATAAATAAGGAGAGAGAAAAGCAAAACTAACGTAAAAAAAGTATTGTAAAAGGACAAAAGGAACAAACGTTGATGTTTTGTTCTTAAAATCTACTCATCTGTAACATATTCTTTATCGAGAATAGATTCAGCCGAATGCTGGTAATTGTTTTCCAAGTAGGAAGATTTTAATCTATAGTCGAGGTTTATCCTAGGGAATGATTATTATGGATGTTCGCCCTTTTGAAATCTTTTATTTATAACGCCCCTTACACCTTTAATGTCTGCTTCCACTAGCCCTCCACCACTGGGTCGCAGGTTCGAGGCCTACGTGGGGCAGTCGCCAGGTACTGGCAGTAGTTTGGTGGTTTTTCACCAGGAACTCCGCCTTTCCTCCACCACCAAAAACCTGGCATCCTTAATCCTTAAATGACCATTGCTGTTGATAGGACGTAAAACATAAACAAACAAACAAACAAACATCTTTAATGACATTTTTATTAGTGCTTCATTTTGGTATTTGTATAGTACTAATGAATTTATTACATTGACAATTTTGAAAAAGAAGATTTTTTTTTTTACCTAATTTAGACATTATTGTTATATATAGGTGCTGCAGAGGGAAAGCCGTGGCTTTCGGAGGAACATTTCGGTATAACCAGACATGGATATCAAGAAATATATTTTATTGCTGCAAGTGTGAATACAAGCCGGTATGTAAGAATCGACCTTAAATAAAGAATTGATTTGATTATATATATAATTATTTATCCAGCCTGATAAATTCTAACAAATGGTTGGTTGGTTGGTTGACGGGCTTATCGCCTACATGATTCCACCCATGTGGGTTTCGTCTCACTGACTGAAGTCGGTGTTCTGTCGTCGTATTCTAACAAATAGAAGCTGGCTACTTTTATACAGCTATAAGGTTGTTTAATACCGGATATTTGTACTAGACATCGTGTGTAATTGTCTATTATATATATTTTGTGTCTGTGGTATGTAAAATATGTGTTCCCATGTTCGATTTATGATTTCCTCCAATACTTAACTTGTTCAAGTAATGTCGTATAACAATGTTTTGTCGCGGTATTTGTTATTCTAACTTATTATTCGATGTAATTACTACGCAATGTTGTGTTTTGTGCAAAATAATTTATATTTGATCAGAAATAACGAATTGTCATCTGTTATGAACTAAAAAATTGTTGTACATCTTTTCATATCAAATTATATGGGATAACCAGGTTTATTTTTTGATGTTATACATTATATTTTAAAAAAATATGTGTGTACTTTTGTGCATAAACTGCCTCGCATGTTGTGTTTTATGCAAAATAATTTGGTGTTTTTTTCAGAAATAATGAATAGTCATCTGTTGTGAACTAAAACGTATTGTCTTTATTTATATATTAAATAAAAAGGGATAACCAGTTTTATTTTTTGAGGTTTTACATTATATTCCGAAAAAATAATCTGTGTTCTTTTGTCCATAAATTGCTTTGCATATTTATGCAAACTGGAAACATTATATTCGGTATAAACCGTTAAAATAATGCTGGTTATTCCTTAGAAATGTAGAGGTATAATACTACCATACCATACCGTACACATTCATATCCCATACGTTATATACAAAAAATTGTCTGTGTGTACTTGCATATTTATGCGATATGCAAATAGTATATTCGGTATATACCATACCGTACGGTTCATATCCCATATTATTTATTGCAGATTCCAAGTAGAAAGAAAATGATGAAAATGATGTTAGAAGAAAAGAAACAGAAAGAAGAAGATACGGTGTCTGTAACTGTCGAAGAAACAGAATTTAAAAAGGAACAAATAGAAATAGGAATAATGCAAGAAAATGAAAGAAAAGCGGCTGAAGCTATTGTTAGACAAAATGCAATTTCTGCCCAAAATGAAGCAGCAATGAATGAAACGAATGATCCGTCAAATACGGAAACGGCAGTTGAAACGGCAGTCCAGGCCTCCGGTGTAGTATAACAAGAGGGCAATACTATCAACACTAATAACTGTGAGACGAAATTTGTTAATATATGACAATATATACACGCTTTCACGTCACGTGGAATCACTGTTCTTCCTGTAGAGAATTCATCATACAATACCTGTGAATATCTGTACTCACTTATTTTCATTATTATACATAGTCTTTGCTATACTCGTTAATACTTAACCCGTACAATATACACAAAAATACACGTACTCTGTCATATACTCGTTAATACTTAACCCGTACAATATACACAAAAATACACGTACTCTGTCATATACTCGTGGAAAGATACACGAACTCTGTCATATAGCTGTTTGCGTGTGTTAGTATCTCATCTATCTTTATATTGGAAAACGGTTGGAATTCGATTCAAATAATTATGTTAATCCGCAGAACAGACGTTGTGTATTCTTGTACTGTTGTAAAGTTCTTAATAATGTTAGTTGGTAGAATGAATATGTGCTTCAAGATGTCGACAGAAAATAGCTTTATGTAGACAAAGGGTTTGAGGGAATCTTCCTAGTGGCTAAGTACAACTTGATATATTAGTGGCCGTGTATCATAAACCAAGCTATCTCCTGACATAATTAGCGATACATACCTCGATAATACAGTCCACGAGCTCAGGTATGCATCTTTACTTAATAAGACAACCTAAATGGCTTTTGGAATCAATTAGTTTTAAATCTGTATGTTTTATTTGCTATGGTGTACTCAATATTGGATAGTCCATTCGCACGTGTTAACAGATCTGGTGTAAAATGAGCCGATTTGTAGGTTTGATATATCTATATGTATTGTAAACTACACAAAGCACAATGCTGTACGTGTGTCTTTGTATCAGTATTTGTAATACTATCTTTATAAATGGCAATGGAGTACTTGTGTGCTTTATTAGTTTTGCAATAGATGGCTTAAAGGTGATCTTATCCTAGCTTTAATACACAGTTTATAGTCACAAACTTATAGATGAGGTTATATTTATTAGTTATTGACTTTCTTTGGTTACATGAATATGGACCTGAGAAGGATATATTAACCGAGACGAAGTCGAGGGACATATAACTTTTATCAAACAAGATAAAACGTTATTAAAAACATCAAGAAAAAAAGTGCTACATTCGGCAGACTGAATTGTGACGTCACAATTTAAGTGACGTCATTCAGGGAACATTGACCTCCGGTTTCGAAAAATAGTTACCCTAGTAAATATGACAAACAAACGATCTGACCTCCACGTGATCATGATCCAACATATGAGGATGTATGAATAAGTTACGTCACCTAACATTTATATGATTATTGAATATTTTGGTCTGTCCTACATGTATACCCTTTAAATCATAAACACTGTCCAATACTCTTTATAGGCGGATTGGTCGAGTGGTTAACACTTCGGCCTTCCACGCAGTTCGATCCTCGAAGTTGTCGCACGCATGGAATATCAGAGAAAGTGTTTTTCTCCTGCCCACACAACTCCAACAACCCAGGTGGAATATAAAATGATCTGGGTTGGATGTTGCGGTGTCTGTGATGTAGCATTCAAGTGAGGTGGCACTATCAAAGATGCCGTTGGAAGCACGGTCCCTCTTCAAACAGAACACAATACATCTCCAGCACACACGCAGGCATACACACATAGGGAGATATTAGCCAGGTGGCATAGGACTAGTAGTTAGCGCCTGATACGGCAGTTCATGCGAATTCCAAAAGAAATGTATTGATTAATGTATATGCTAAATGTATTAATTGTATATATATGTACTGTAAAGCGCTTTAAAGTGGCATATGTTAGCTAGATAGGGCGCTATAACAAATGATGTATATTATTTAATACATAGACCGTAATGTCTTGCGTATACCCCACAGACGATACTTTTGTTACATTGAAAAATGCCTTCTGTGGGCTATCCGATGGCCCTCTTCTGCAGCATACCAGGAAGTTATATATATATTTTATCTTAAAACTCTTAAAAGCAGTGTAACATTATGTTCGTCGCTCTAATACCTAGTTTTTCGCAGAAGACTATCATTATTTGATTATTAAATCGTCTTTGTGGAGTACTGAATGGAGTACTTGGGGTCGCCTTGACTGTTGACATCAGAATAATAAATGTTCTAAAATTAATAACTCCGAGTAAATATCAGAAACTACCGATGACAACGTTTGTATAGTTTGTTTACTTATGCACTTGTTAATATTCGATGCATTGTTGATTATGATTTGAAGTTATACACTATTTTGGTTATTGTTTCATATTGTTAATTATTATAATTTTGGTAAGTTCATAATAAAATTGATATTCCAAGATCACTTCTATTTTGTTATTTTTGATTACTAGTTTTTTTTTAATATCATATTTTGATCAAGTTCTGTTTTTTAATCTCATATGGGTTGATAATGTTCTGCATTTAAATATGTATTTGTAAATTATTTGACCTAAAAAGTATTACAATAAAAACTTCAAGCAATGTAAGCGCATATTTTATCATATACATGTAGCTTTATCACAACTTAAATAAATTTATAGAACAAATGTCACTCTAAGTCCCTATTTTTGGCCTCAGGGCCTTCTTCAAGGGCGAAAGTCAACGATTGTTCTGAGGTACAGGAAATGACGTGCAGATGAATGACGTTACTTGAAACAACCGTTGACTTTCGCCATTGAAGAAAGCCAGGTGGCCGAAATATTGGGACTTAGAGTGACATTTGTTCTATATTTTTATCCTGTTTTTCCCTTTGGAAATCATCTGTTGTTTATTAAATGAATTTGATTTTGGATTTTTCCTTAAACAACACTTATTTTTCATATGAAAAAAGCAACTTTTTCAAAGACCACTATCTGTTATCAGGGTCTTATAATCTATCCAGTAGGTTTCTTGTCAACATATATTTTTATAAGCGACGTTACAAACGGCGACGTCATGTTTTTACGTTATGGGCTGATAACATAACTTTTTAAGCCAATGAAAATGCTTGTTACAAGCAAGATTAATTTTTTGTATATGGTTGATAAGGGAGACAACCCCGTCACACCCATTAAACAAATGCCTTGTTTACAAACAGCTATGTCATATATGAAAGCTCTTAAACAAAATCCTGTATTTACAGTAATACACGTAGAGTTGTAATCAGTTTACCAAATCAAGTATCTAACATCGTGAATGTATGTGCTTACGGACGATGAATAGGACAATTAATGAAGTAATACAGATCTACACAAATTTACGATTGAATATCTATATTGGTATCAAACACAATATGTCGTCCTTGGCATTGCATATGAAAATGTGTAACATAGCTAATAGTCACCTCGTTACTATCATAATCAACCAGGTATGTGAATATGTGATTTCCATAAAATTGGTAGTGTTCCAGTCGATAATCGATTTGACAGTTAAAGCTATGAATACAATACATGCATTCTGAAAATATTTATCGCAAACAGATATATGTATGTCTGATATGTTGACCACGTGATCAGTTGGAGTGTCATTTAGTATTGGCAGCTCCTGTAGCCTGACCGACATTAAGCTCTCGTTAAGTGCGACAGATACGTTATTAAAGTGTGAATGCAGCTCTTTATAACACGTTTACAGACCATACTCTTTATACAGTAGGTTAGTCGTCCATGATCGACCATATTATTTAATAGGTTATCGGTTACGTTGGCCTTTCTTTATCAACTGAGGATACGTACGTCATATACCATGCTGTCTGTGTTGGTCCCTATGTTTGGGTTTAAGTAATTACATACGTCATGATAGACACAACCTGTCTATGAATGAAATTCTAACAAAGCGTTTTCCTATATATAATTTCTGTATTGAGCACATGTGGTTATCTGATTGAACCATTTCCATATAGTTAATTCAACCTCAAAAGTCGAAAGACTCAAAGTAACAAAGACCTTGAACTTGAACTTGAAACTCAGAATGTTATGTTTACTAACAGGCCAGTCCTACATTTAAACAAGTGGGAAATAAGGCAATGGATCTCTGCTTTTGGCTTATGAGATACGATCTGGACAGGAAAATGTATCTGTATTTTAAACAATGAACAAAATTCGTGATCAATAGATTGAACACCTGCGTCGATATAAGACAGTCAAACGAGAATGTAAATACGAAACTAAGAAAATGTATTACCGTGTATTTCTACAATAACATCCCTGTCAGGTCCTCACAAAAGTAAGACGGTTGTTGTAGGGAAAATTGAAATCAAGAAGTTTTCATCTTCGCATCCTAGCACTTGAATATTATCAAAATTATACTCTCTAAAAAGGAGAATAAAAAGACGCAAAGAGTTGTGCTCATTGTTTCGAAATACAAACTAAGGTTCCTATTCAATGTAGAATACTCGTTATGTAACAGGTGAAAGTCTATTGTGATGTCGCAAGAAAAATAATTCGGAAATATGAATTCACGTTTAGACTATGTTTGGCCTATATCCTTTGAGGAGATAAAGCCAAATCTACCAAATATATTTGTTTTGAATATTTTCATAATATATATGGAAAAAGCGTAGCTATAGCTAAGTTAAATAAATCGTTTTTGCAAACTTGTTTATTACTATACCTTAATAAAAGGGTAACATCTTTACACATCACCATTATACAATCTGCTTTGGAGGAGTTACTCCCCCTTAGTACAATGTAAATGTCTTTGATATATGTACACAATGTGTTCATCACTGGATGCAGCTGCAAGGAGAGGACTTATATAGGCAATACCTGATGTCCCCAATCCTGTTGACTTCTTTTGTCAATAAAATATGTTGAAATTGAATACAAATTCACGGCAGACCAAACTTGTCTTGGTGTTTTCACAAAAAGTGCAACTGTTCAAGCTTTGGTTTAGTGAATGATAACAAGAATGTTTAAGTTCTTTCCTTAATTCTGACTTTTATGAAACTCTCCGGACATCTTTTCATAAAAAAAATCCTATTTAATTGCTGCTGGCGTGAGATTCTCTTTGTACTATGACAGTAGTTATTTTATTAAATGGGAACACATGTTTGCAAATCATTTATTTCTTGTGAACCGACCAAACAAGTTAAACAAATTATGTTTTTATTCTTTTAAAATTGAGACATTGCTAAATACACTAGTTCCTGTTATACACATAACGATAGAGCGGAATATGTCCTAGTCTGACAGGAGTTATTTCCCTTTGATCACAAAATGTTAAGTATACTCCTGGAAACGAAGAAATCGTATGTTGATGTATGATACCCGTTAAGGTACATGTATCTCCATTCAAACAAAGGCGACTGGTATGTCAACTGTTTACATAATTCCGTCTTTGCGTATTGCAGAGTAATCTTCTCTTGAGAGCAGGTATTGATTGTTACGTCATTTGTTTGTGAGAGTAACGTCATCAATGTTTGAGAAAACGACGTAATTTTCAATACGCAAAGACGGACCGTGTACATTGGAAGTTGTCCATAGGGTATGACTGCCGATAGGAAGTTGTCCATAGGGTATGACTGCTGATAGGAAGTTGTCCATAGGGTATGACTGCTGATAGGAAGTTGTACATAGGGTATGACTGCTGATAGGAAGTTGTACATAGGGTATGACTGCTGATAGGAAGTTGTCCATAGGGTATGACTGCTGATAGGAAGTTGTCCATAGGGTATGACTGCAGATAGGAAGTTGTACATAGGGTATGACTGCTGATAGGAAGTTGTACATAGGGTATGACTGCAGATAGGAAGTTGTCCATAGGGTATAACTGCTGATAGGAAGTTGTACATAGAGTTCTACTGCTGTCCATTGTTGGTGAAAATTAGCTTAATTACAACTTTGTTTGGACTGCTACATCAGCTTAATACATTTTTAAACGGATTGTTGTTGACTTTATATTTCATGTGATTATTATACATAAGTGAGTTGAAATAATGCAATAAATACAATATATGCGTAAACAGGTTTATTAAAACATGCGTTTAAAGAATCTAAAGAATCATAGAGTTGATTGCGTATATATGTTTAACAATAAATATGAACAAGATAAACAGAAAATTGAAACATTTCAATGAACAATTTATAATAATAATGAGCAATAAAGATACTTACATTTACACAAAATGGGCATGTTACAAGTTAGATCACAAGTGAAATGGTTAATATATCACAATAGAGAAGCTCCGTCAATTTACTATAAATATCTACTAATATACTGTATATCCCGAAACTTACAATGTTTAATTTATTTTGCTGTTTGCGTGGTTACAGCGAAACCACAAATATCGATTCAAATAATCGGACACAAGGAGGGATATACAAACAGTAAACCTCGAAAACAATCAATCCGCGAAGTGAAGTATACACGAACGCGTCGTGTTATACTCGCATCGGACTCGCGAAACACGGTATCCGCAAAAATGTTAAATATCTATTTTACCAAAAAGGAAATCTGTGATATAAAATTTCAAAAGATGTACAAAAACGCCAGCAGTTACCACTGAGACAATGTTGTCCTTGAAATAATATAAAATTGATCAATATGAGTGGATATAATTATGACAAAACAGCAACCATTTTCACATGTATATGCTGGTAATACGTCATAGATTTTGTCATTTTTAATGACCGCATATACAGTATTATCTGGTTTGAAATTTTGAATATTCATAAAAATTTAGATGTTCGTTGAGAAACCGGCGCTTTCATATTAAATGTTTCTGAACTTACGAATTTCTATTGCTTTTGAGGTATTAAGCAACACAATTAAGTAAAACAAATATGAAAATGTGATATTGCTGGTGTATAATAAACATGATATAGAAATCAGACAGTAGAAACAGTATTATCAAAATAACAATAACATGCGTTTACAGTAAAATTGCTTACAAAATAATTAATAAATAACATACATTATATTTTGGCAATGATGAATAAATTATGCGTGTGACAAAACTGTCATGACACTACTGTCAAGCAACAGCCTTACAATGTACAAGTATTAAAAGATTATTTACAAGAATGGAATGAATATAAACATGGTATCTTTGTAAGAATAGCCACATATCTGGTTACTGAATTTATTGGCACATAGTTTCTTTCACAATTAATACGTAAGAAGCCAAATGTTTTTTTTAGAAATACAGAATAATCGTTACTACATTCTAGTTGTCGGCTGATGAAGAAGGAAATATTTTGAAACGAATTGGAAAAAAAAAAAAATCAAAAAAAATTCGAATGCTGTACTTCATCGATCCCTATCAAAATCTACATTTTCCCCATTCTCTTGTTTTGCTTTTGTTTGATTGTTTTTGTTCTTCGATTGTTTGTTATTTGAATTACTAATCCCATGATATAAACAATTAAAAACGCATTTTGAATGCTGCATTCCTAAGAATATATTCCCTCAATTCAATTTATTTTGGTGACAGGATACCTACGCGCTAGTCATCAAAACGCAACACATAAACATTCACTGGTTGTGCTTTATGAAACTGTAGACATATTTTTGTGCTATATGTTGATCCATTTTTAAAGTATTTTTTTTTTCAAAATCAAATTCATGACAGCGTCCCTACCACTTGTAACTCGAGTTAAAGTTGCAGACGCTACGAGAGTGTAGCATCCACTTCTTCACTACTTGGAACTCGAGTTAACTCATTCACCTCTGAAATTTCATAATGAACTATTCCAACTTGTGAATTGGAAGAATTCAAATGTGTCTTCAGGGGTGAATGAGTTAATGATGCTGAAGCTGTTGGGATGTGACGGCCATTTGCACACTACTTTGTACTGGTGTTGTTGTTGCGGAGTGTATGCGAGTGAGGCATCCACTGTTTCAGTTCCCGGGCTGGTTGGTTACGCTTGTCTCTGAGAACCAATTCTTGAATGGTCGTGGCTGTCGTGTTCTGGCCGTTGACAAAACCAGGCGACTCTCCGTTACGTGAAGAATCTAACCCGCTATCTGGAGTGGAGTTGGCCTCGTTGACGTGCGTCGTCTGGAATGGATAACGACACTTATTTCTCAACTCAACTGACAGGGTTAAAGGAATCTCAACATACTGAATAATGTATACGTGTACACTGAATAATGTATACGTGTACACTGAATAATGTATGCATGTACACTGAATAATGTATACGTGTACACTGAATAATGTATACCTGTACACTGAATAATGTATACATGTACACTGAATAATGTATACGTGTACACTGAATAATGTATACGTGTACACTGAATAATGTATACGTGTACACTGAATAATGTATACGTGTACACTGAA
>JAUMHH010168850.1:0-16488 GCA_032359455.1 Chlamys rubida | reverse complement strand
CCGATTTATCTGAAATTCGGTCTAGGAATGATCAGCTCATGGTCCTGACAAACTTAAGTTAGCGTTATACTTAACTAATTTTTACTCAAATTGGTACATATTATAACAAACAAACAAAATACTGTAGGACTCAGGTGACTGTTTAATAAGGCCCATAGGCCTCTTGTTTGTTAAATAATACCAAAAACACATTCATATATTTGTATTAACATGCAAAAACATAATTTATAATTAAACAGAAACAGAAGTATTATATTCTTAATCATATGTTAAGTATAAGTTATTTCAGCTTGAAGACAATAGTTTATCTGTAAAAACAAAATTCCAAAAATTTCACCAGATTTCTTTTCACACTGATTTATCTTAGAAGAAGTGAGGGTGGCAAAAATTGGAAAAATTACAATGAATCGTTCAATATACCTGTCATACATACATGTACAATTGTACCTATATCATACAAAATAACAATCTGATTAAAATTATCTGTTACATGGCTCCGTTAACTTCGTAATACGCCTGAACAGGCTAACGGAGCCATGAAACAGATGATTTTAATCAGATTGATAAAATAACATATTATTATAACATCTTTGTTATCTTACATGGATATGGTCGCATGGCCTTCCAGTTATTTGGGAAAATTTCTGCAGCTGGGTATTCAGGGTGGTCTGGATCAGGAATATATTTAAGTTTGGATTTCCAATCTGGTCCATTTCTGAAATAAAAAACCAGTACATATAATGACTTAATGAAACAATTAACAGCAATTGATGCCACCGTCAGAAAGATTCCAGCCCCTATTTCTCTTTAGCACAGTATAATCTTAAGAGCCACTATTTGTAACATATTAAGGCATTTGTTACATTAAGGAGATAATCCCTACTGTGCAGAGCTGCAATATAATAAAAACAATTATGTTGCCACCAGCAGTATATCCTCAGGTGTTTCAAAATTACAAAAACTTAAAAACACTTGGATGTCAACTATTTAAGATACCGGTAAGTATCATTTGTATAAGGCTGTGCAGATTGTTTTTCTAACACTTCTAATGTTTGTTTACAAACAAATCAACAGAGCGTTTGTCAACATTAAACAGTCACCAGGCCCTAATGCTTCGTATATAGATCTACCCAACTAAGTTGGCTTTATTTTAACAATGAGGGATACTGTTAAGCCATATATGATAAAACTGATTAAGTAAAGCTTTATTGTTTATGCTACGTTTATTGATTGTAAAATGTCCTCACTAATACAGATGCCATGGTTTAAATAAAATGTAAGATCACCTGTAGCACGCTTACATATGGCACACTAACATATGATCCCATATTACACACTTAATATGCTTGGCAGGGTTATCAAGTTCCCATAATTAGCAGACATACTTAGTATTGTATGGTAATCCAGTTCCCATATAGCAGACTTAATTAGTATTGTATGGTAATCAAGTACCCATATAGCAGACTTAATTAGTATTGTATGGTAATCAAGTTCCCATATAGCAGACTAATTAGAAGTGTATGGTAATCAAGTTCCCATATAGCAGACTTAATTAGTATTGTATGGTAATCAAGTTCCCATATAGCAGACCTAATTAGTACTGTATGGTAATCCAGTTCCCATAAAGCAGACTTAATTAGTATTGTATGGCCATGGTAATCCAGTTCCCATATAGCAGACCTAATTACTATTGTATGGTAATCAAGTTCCCATATAGCAGACTTAATTAGTATTGTGTGGTAATCAAGTTCCCATATAGCAGACTTAATTAGTACTGTATGGTAATCCAGTTCCCATATAGCATACTTAATTAGTATTGTATGGTAATCAAGTTCCCCATGTCACACTTAAGTGGCATATTGTTCCTTAATTTTAGATTCCCTGTGGTATAAAGTTCCCAAGTATCATACCTAAATGGTATTTTATCTATAATTCAGATATCCTGTGGCACATTTAATTAGTTTTGTTTGGTATTCAAGTTCCCCATATCACACTTAAATGGTATTGTTCCTTAATTTAGATTCATGTTGCTCTCTTAATCAGCATTTTACCATAATCAATTGCAAGTTCCCTTGTACTTATGTTGAATGGAGTACCTGGTAGGTATAATTGAGTGGTGGTGATATTAACAGCCCATGGTGTGTCAAAATATGCATTGTATCAAACTTACTCGGAATATTTGACTTGTATATTTTGAGGATGTGGTGCCCAACCATCATCAAATCCATATCCATGAGGAATATATCTCCGTCCACTTGATCGGTATGTCGGTACACTTTTAGTGTTATCTATGTGAGGAAAATGCCGCCGTTCTCTCTCTGAAATTGAAGATATACAAAAAAATCAATACGCAATAACAGTAAAAGAACTATGATACTCTTTACCGATAATGGTCCAATCTATTTTATTTTTTTTCTCTCTGCAAATCCTTTCAGCGGCAAAATAATCAGGGTAATTTGCATGATTGCATGTTGTTCATTTCACAGAACATAAATAGGACTTAAAAATTCTTCTAGTACATACTTTATTTAAATTGCAAAAAAGGACACTGTTTATTTTGAATAGGACCCCACTAGTTATGACATATGGAGCACTTACACCAATAGTTAGGATTTTGCATAGGGATATGCATAGCTGAGGTGTAAAGATGAAAATGAATCAGTTGTGCATAATGTACATAGTGTCAAAGTTGCTATACTAGCTGTGGCTAGAAGGAATTTCTTTAGCTATAACGAGGTCCAAAGAGGATAAGAATTAATCAAGAACCCAGCTTGTTGGACCTTATACTCACAAACAAGGAAAATATGGTAGCCAATCTAGATGTCCAAAGGGCCCTGGGTAAAAGAGACCATGGATGTATCGCCTTCCAGTTTATATGTAGACACATCACACAAACCAGTGCAATAGCGAAACTCAACTACAACCGTGGTAACTATCTAAAGATGAGGAAAGAGCTAAACATAGACCGGGAAACATGTCTAAAATCCGAGAACATGGACGAAAACTACAACACAGTAATTAATAAATTGTCAATCGGGATAGACAAACACATTCCAAAAATAAAATTAGGAAAGAAGAAACATCAATAACCACTAAATGAAGAAACAGAAGAATAACTTAAGAAAAAACACAGATGCTGGAGGAGATTCATGGAAACAAAGGATCACAACAAATATGTAGAGTATGTCATTTAAGGCAAGAAACAAAGTAAAGAGTTTGGTGGGAGAAACTAAAAAAAAAAAATGGAATAAAATATTGCAAAGGATACTGTGAAAACCAACCCAAAGAAATTTTGAAAAAGCGCCAATTCCAAAACAAAAACTAGAACAGGAATATACTAAATTGTATAAAGACACCAGGGTCAATGGCAATTTTCAGCAGGACCTAGACAATTTACAACAATGGTCGGACAAATGGTTGCTAAAATTCCACCCACATAAATGCAAAACAATGTATTTGGGAAAGAAAAAAATGATCTGCATTTATACCAAGATGTTGATGGTCTGAGAACAACAGTAACGCTAACTGAGGAAATGGAAGAGAAAGGCCTTGGGATAATTGTTGACAATAAATTAAGTTTTAGAAATCATATACAAGCCGCCGTAAACAAAGCAAACCGAATACTTGGAGCCATCAGAAGAACATATACATACTTGGATAATAAAAATTCTGCCTACTGTATAGTTCAACACCATCTAGAGTATGGAGCATGTGTATGGAAACCATACAAACAACAATAAACTTCTAGAAAGTGTCCAACAGAGAGCTACTAAATTACTGCAAGGAATGAATGAATTTTCATACGAGGAAAGATTGTGTCGTCTTAAACTCCCGTCGTTATTCTATAGATGTAATAGGGGAGACATGATAGAAGTGTTCAATATATTGAGGGGAGTCTATGGTACAACAGCATCACAGGGACTTTTGTCAATAAAAAAAGATGAAAGGACTGGAGGACATTCACTCAGTCTGAATAAATCAAGGAGCAGACTGGGCGTAAGGAAATACTCATTTACTCAACAAATTGTTAGCAACTAGAATTCCCTACCTGAAAACGTAATTCAAGCACCAAGTCTAATAACTTTCGAAAACTGCATTGATAAATTTTGGGAAAGTACGGTAATGAAAGGAGATTCATAACAAAATTGGAGTGACGTCACAACAAAAACATTGTTATTTATTATGATTAAATAAATACGGACTATGATCTGAATACAGAGGCAGATATAAGCCTGCGTTCAGAATAAACTAAGTTAAACTAAGTATAAGCAGTATAGTGTCTGACTAGAAAGGTTAAATCCCCAGTGAATGCACATGTTCTTTTTACTGTTTCCGTTCTAATACAAATTGGTGCCATTGATCTTTTTCTCGCTCAAGGAAGTGGAGAACTCGGCCTTGGCAGTGAGCAAAAGAACCTGGGTTGTGGTCGTCTTCGAGGGCAAAGAGTTGGAAAAAGAGGGTTTGGGGATAAAGGATGTGCATTGTGCTGCAGGTTCAAAGTCATCTTACCTAGCTAAAAGGGGAATTCCTTGTCAATAAGTGGTAGAGCGTCTCTGACTAGAAAGTCTGTGTATACATTTTCTTTTCACTATACATGTGCCTACTACA
This sequence comes from Chlamys rubida, assembly GCA_032359455.1. Lineage (NCBI taxonomy): Eukaryota > Metazoa > Mollusca > Bivalvia > Pectinida > Pectinidae > Chlamys > Chlamys rubida. The sequence continues at coordinate 11,880 of JAUMHH010168850.1, read as the reverse complement.
ACAATGTACTGTACATTACAATATCAGTATTTATAAATCACAATCCTAGTTTGCACACCGATGACAGTATCTCATATATTGTAGCATAAAATTGGTGGTCAAATATTGGGAACCTACATTTGGAACCTATAACTGTTTCAATTCATTGATTTTAGGATGAGTTCCAGTAAAAAAATGTAGTTTGGCTACTCTGGTAAATTATATACAACATCATGGATTATTACAGACTGTAATGCAATGTGTGGCAGATTCCAACTGTACACAGGATTAAGGTCGCCTTCTAGCTTCTCGCTAGAGGGAACTTCCCATCAGCTCAATGGAAGAGCGTCCGACTAGGAACCTGGAGATTGAGGTTTGATCCCCGGTGGAAGCACATTATTCTCATTCCTGTTACAAATGGTGTCCGTGGCTCTCCCTGTGGTGACAGGAAGTTAGAACCTGGGTTGTGGTGTACGAGGGCAGACACATTTAAAAGAGGCGAGTAGTTCTAGTGTGGCAGATTTTAATTGTACATAGTATTACGGTCGCCTTCTAACTTTTAGCTAGAGGGAATTTCCCTTTAGCTCAGTGATAGAGCGTCCGACTAGGAACCTATCTGGAGATCGAGGGTTGATCCCCGGTAAAAACACACTATTCACTTTCCTGTTACACACTGTAGAATACAGGACCTTGTATTGCATGTCCTGAAAACTGGCTACATCACTAAAATGATTCACCATGTAAGAATTTTTTTTTATCAATATCATGTTTTTATCTATAGTCAAAGGTGTTTGAAATTCTGACTGTAAATTGAGATTTAATAAAAAATAAGGGCATTACTTTTTTTTTTTATAGTAATACCCTTATTTGTTAAATGATATGTACTCACAATTTACAGTCAGAATTTCAAACATCTGTACTAAAGTATATTCATGTATATATATATACAAGTTGAGGATGTCAGGGGCGCGTCTGTAGTGATAAAATGTGTGGCCTGACTTTTTGATACACAACCACATCTAGAAACTTGTATTACATTACTGCAGTTCTGTCCGAATAAAACGTCACCGTACGCTGGCAGCTGGCCGAGCCGTCGTGTACATCATAAGTGTAGAATTAAAAGTGAACCAGTATATGCCACTATTAATAACTCACCATGTTTACCCGGCCTGCCTATTTCCGTCGTTATATGTAACATTTTGCCACTTTAGATGATCTTTTCCTGATGTATATTGTTCTTGAATCTACATTATTTGATTCTTTAAACGGTAGTCTATTTGTAAACACCTGAGCAAACATCCGCCATGCGCCGAGGAAGCGGTATCCTGGCGACGACCGGAACAGGTGCCCGCTATCAGCCCGACATCTATCGGTGAAAGCTCAATTTACTCTCTTTTGTTATCGTTATATAAGAAAGATAACTCTGTCTTGCTTATGATTTATTTGGTTGGCGGTCATGACCACGTTGCTAATTGTACTTTTTTTCTATAATAAAATACATTTACTTGCAAATTAAAGTTGAATTTTACATCGCTCCTGTGTCAAAAGGAACCAAAGTAGCCAACGTCATTTTCATTGAGTCAATCAATCAATTTTTCAAAGACTGTTTTACATGTGTTTTTTTTTTTAATCGAATGACACTTTGTAGTATTACCTGACCATGAAATGAAAATAAAATGGAAAATTGGATGAGATCGGTATAACTCTCCGCTGACTAGCTTGCACTCGCTTACATATAGAACGCCAAAAATAATTAAATAAAAAAAAATCCTTTTTGCCTTGAAATATTTTTTTATAATTCTATAATCGTTTGAAATCCAGTACATTTTTGTTTCTTAATTAAAACAGGAAATTTCAGCAATTAAAAAAATCGACTTCAAATAACTTTATAGGTGTATATGAATCAAGTCAAAAACGATTTTTTCTAAAACGCTGTATTTGTTGGCCGTTGAAATAATCGTTCAGGGAATTATCTTATTTTGGGGAAAATGCTTTAACCCAAGCCTGTAATATACATGAACTTTAAACACGTATATATGTACATATATCAAATATGATTGTATATGCCCCCTTGCTCCTGTGATTACATTCACATAGATGATTACAAATGCATTAGCCAAGAAAAAAAAATTTTAGTTCTGAAACCGGCAAATATCAAAATAGGAGGTTTCTTAAAATGTTTTCGCGCTAATTTGATGGTGCTAACTGCTAACTCAGAAACAATAGTGATTATATCGCTACCTTTAATAAATTGACCTATTGAGGGTATGAAACCTGCAAATATCAAAAAAGTATCACCTTTCTTCCTTGCATAAAAAAATCAAAAAAAATCATCGTCTAACTAGGAGGATCCTTGAAACGTTTTCGCGCTAATTTGATGGCGCTAACTCAGAAAGGATAGTGATTATATCGCTAATTTGATGGCGCTAACTCAGAAAGGATAGTGATTATATCGCTACCGTAACTAAATTGAGCTATTACATGTAACAGCAATGATTTCTATTTCACTAGCGTTACAACGTAACATTCTTTCCCCGCCCCATAGTTAATAAAACATACATTGTACTTAGTGTATTATACGTCATACAATTTGTATCTGATATGTCGTATTGCATACGATTGTTCGCACTGGGCTACATATATAGCTGTCATTCTCTCTCATATTACTACTGTCCTTTCGTGCTACTACCTTTCACTTTCGCAGAAAACTAACTTTATCCTATGCTCCAATGTTACTATCCTTTTTTCAAAGCTAAATCTGTCATGTCCTTTATTCTTACCAACTTTGATATAAGGCTTACCTGCTCACATCGTCCCGTGTCATTACCTATGATACAATGCTTACCTTATATATTATGTATCTTCCCCTGCTACTTTCCTTGATACAAGACTAACCTTAACCTGTGTCTTTAAGCTACTTAATGCTACTATTCTTCGCAATTCGTATCATATCTTCCCACGTTAATACCTTTGGACTACACCAGCCCTGTCCCGTCATCACTTGGTACTTTCATTGATAATAGACCATCCCGTCCCGACATCATCAGACCAACCGTATCCCGCCGTCATTTGGTACTACTATTTGTACTAGACAACTCTATTCCGACATCATCAGAAAACCTTGTCCCGTAATCACTGGACCAACAATATCCCGTCACTAGACCAACTCTGTCCCGTCATCACTAGACCAACTATGTCCCGTCATCACTAGACTAACCCTGTCCCGTCATCACTAGACCAACCCTGTCCCGTCATCACTAGACCAACCCTATCACGTCATCACTAGACCAACCCTGTCCCGTCATCACTAGACCAACCCTGTCCCGTCATCACTAGACCAACTCTGTCCCGTAATCACTAGACCAACCCTATCCCGTCATCACTAGACCAACCCTACCCCGTCATCACTAGACCAACTCTGTCACGTCATCACTAGACCAACTCTGTCCCGTCATCACTAGACTAACCTTGTCCCGTCATCACTAGACCAACCGTATCCCGTCTACCACCGGTACAAGACCAGCCCTATCCCCATACCACTCGGTATAACCTTAGGGTCTAGACCAATTCTTATCTGTCATAACATGATAATAACTTTGGTACTAGACCAACTCTGTCTGTTATCTCCTAACACCGTGTTCGATACCAGGTGACATGCCACTCTATCCCGTCCTCCCTTGGTACTATTCTTGGTACCAGGCCAACCCTATCAAATACCCGTGTGATTCAAAGCCGATTATAGAAAGTTCAACGCCGACTTATCTTTCCGAAATGTATTCATTTCGTGTGTGACAAAACTATGATCAAATGCACCCAATAATACTTTCACCGATATAGAATGTTTGGGTTTATGATAGAGAGATTGAATTCCTCGGAGGCCTCCCGGTCATTGAAAGAAACTATTCGACTACTAGTGACCTAGTCCATCAGCAGTATTGGTCAGCTTTATTCACATATTTGGGGAATATTAAAGAATGCCGGGAGGGGTATTAAACCCTCTATTTCTAAAACTACTGAGATAAACAGCTAACTGGTGTTATGGGTTGGTCACGGCTATTCAAATGTCTTTGACGCTAACATTTGGATGCTATTTAGATACTGTACCTATGACGCTAACATTTGGATGCTATTTAGATACTGTACCTTTGACGCTAACAGTTGGGTGCTATTTAGATACTGTACCTTTGACGCTAACATTTGGATGCTATTTAGATACTCTACCTTTGACGCTAACATTTGGATGTTTTTCATATATTTTTGACGTTAACAGTTTGATGCTTCTCAGATATCTTTGACGCTAACAGTTAGATGCTATTCAGATATATTTGGCATTAACAGTTGAATACTATGCAGATACCTTTGAAGCTAACAGTTGGGTGCTGTTCTGATATCTTTGACGCTAACATTTGGATCCTACTCAGATATTTTTGGCGCTTACATTTGAGTTTTATATAGATACCTTTGACGCTAACATTTGGATGCTTTTCAGAAACTTTTGACCCTAACCTTGGGATATTTTTGAGGCTAACAGTTGGATGTTTCTCAGATATATTTGACGCTTAGATTTGGATGCTATTCAGATATTTGTGGCGCTTACATTTGAGTTTTCTATAGGTATTTTTGGCGCTATCAGTTGAGTGCTATACAGATATCCTTAGCGCACACAAGGTAAAATGAAGACACGGCTTGTTACATGTAAATTTACATCATAAAACCATAGATGTTTTAGGTGGTATTGTCCTACATGAACATGAAAATGATTTAATCTATAAACTGTTCAACCTTTATAACATTTCAAGTTTTGATTAATCTTTGTGTGCCAGTCGTATTGCGGAACTGTGTATCGCTACTTGTTTCAAAACGCAAACTTTTCAACTGTTGTTAACACTTGCCGTGCTATATACATTATCTATTTTCTATGTATTTGATACTACTGACACGCGTACCTAACAGACGTCGTGCGCCTTTAAAAGGGAAGTATTTGTGATACCGTTCTTTGTTGTAACATTAGTGACATTTTTTCTTTAGAACCCCTCACTGGGGTGTATTGGTGAGGAGTGACACTGATGCGATCGATCTCCACTGATAGTAGGGCGTGTGTTATTGACTTGTCGGAACATTACTGCGATACATTGAACACGTATCTCAACACTACCACCAAACGTTCACAGCCCAGACCAGAGGTGCTCCGACGTATCGGTACCATAGGCATTAAATCTGGAGACGAGCAGAGTAACCGGGGAAATCCATCGATAGTTAGGAGATATCTAGGACAACGATCTCTTCGTGATACCAGTGTGGACAGCATGTGTGAGGGCGACACCTCAAAATGTTGTAACGAGGATTTACCAGCCGAGGGATATTTAAATCAAAATCAGCTACGTGTGTGTATTTGTTCTGCTAGAGGAAGCAAGGCGGAAGAATTGTCATTATAGGATCGTATGAAACGAGCACGTGTGTTTATATATCCGTAGTCACACACACTCACACAGAGTCGGCGGAGCGAGCTCGACATACTAGCGTGGACATCGTATATCGCGTCAGTGATATGATTTATACTGGAGATGACATTTACAAACTGTAATACACATCTCGAGTGTTTAGATCTTTGATTCAGGGATACAGCCGCACTCGTTCCAGGAAATAGGCGGAAGAGGACCCAGCACTCAGCACTGAGCCTCGCTCCCCGAATCACGACTCGGGTCCTGCAGCTGTCGAGGTCCCCCCCATAGGACCGCGGATACCGGCGTCTTTTCTTCCTCTTTAGTGAAACGGAAAAGTCAACTTGACATGTCTTGGTACGTATGTATACATTTTGCCGGTACGTATGTTACTTTCAATGTTCATCTAGACAGGCCGGAAGATTTGTAGACTTGACAAAAATATAAGGATATCGGATTTTCTGTAAAGTCGATAGAGCATGTTCAAGTGGTTACTTATGAAAGAGGAAGCAATCTTTATACCTGCCGTTTATAAACACTAATGGCTTATATTTACTTAGTATGGTGACCTGTGATCAAAGTTTAGTGATTTTCTCGTGAATGTTCGTTGTGGATTGTATTTCAAATTCGGAAAAAGACTAAATAACGTCGGTGTATCATGGGTGCTGGCGCATCAAAACAGAGCGCCGCTCGGCGTAAGGTTCAGGCTCTGACTGCTTTCGACGAGGCCGGAAGAAGGCACCGAGAGAAAAAAGGACACGGGGGTTCAAAGAAGGGTTTAAGGAAACGCTTATCACGGGTCGACGAGGTAACAGAGGACGAGCCTTCTATGGAGAGGACGTCTTCCGTCTCCTCTAACTGGGTACGACTCCGGGAGAGGAGTTTGCCGAGCATTGAACTACAGCCGAAGACTACACTCAGACTCAGCGACTTCAACAAAGTTGTCAGACAGAAGACACTCGACCCGGACGATGAGAAACCGATAGACATTCCGTATGGAATGAGAGAAAAGGTAACGACTTCTTACGGTGTTAACAATAAATAGTAAGTCTATATAACGAACTTTCAGTAATTTGTTCGCCATAGGTAAATTTCGTCATAGACACAACACGTTTAACATTAACGAAACAGCTCATTGCTAGGGGATATACCAGGTTATCAGCGATATCATCTGTGGTAAACGTGTTCGTTGTCAAAGGGGTTTACTGTATATTTATTAAAATATTTTTTTAAGACATAAAAAATGTGTATTCTGTATGCCATAACATATGTTAAGCTTACTGTTTTTTAGGGAAATATAAGAGGATTAACACTTCATATGATATCGAATATATAATTTCTAAAAAAACATTGCATGGGTTTTTTGTATTATTTCTTGAATGAAATAGTTCATAAGATATCTTGTAAAGTTTATGAGTCTACAAGATATTTTAAAACCACATTATTTTTTATATGGTTTATGGGATACACAGCTTGGGAGATACATTATAAATTTGATACTTTATACCTGTATTATGTTTGAATTTATTACAAATTAATAATGTATCTGATAAATTTTACTTTGATATAAACTATATTGATTTTTTGATAAAATATGTTTTGAATTTAATGATTTATACGCGTCTCTATTCAAATGGGAAAATATCATACTTTCAGGATTAGATGTTACAATGTTAAATTGGCTTGCCAGTTCACCCACTACTAGTTGATACTAGGGGCGACTGCTACAAGTGTGTACACTGTTCTAAAATGTATACGACACGTATCCACTTATAAATGTATAGTATATTTGCTGGCGATGACATGCATACAAACACATCCCTGTACACGTGTCCTTGTGGGATGTAGATGTGGTCGGTATGACAACGACTTACATTGTTTCACACGCCGGCGACATGCACTGTCACTTAGAAATGCTGACATGTTGAAGTTCGGCTAAGTTCGAGTGAGCTTCTCACGTACGATGATCATGCATGACATATATGTTTTGTTGTCTATCTCACCCCATTGACAAATTCTACGTAAATCCTACTCCTTGCCCTAGTTTGTCAGTAACAACCGTGTTCTACCCTTAACCCTTAAAGTTGTACAGATGGATGGCCTCAGATCTAACCGAAACATTTGCAAAGCTTACTGTAAGTTAAATACGATAGTTTATTAATTTGTTTTATTTAGCATGTGTTTTGGAAATGTTAACAAAGATATCAGAAACAAAAATCATTGCATTGCTTTTACTGATACATCAGACAGACTTGACGTTCCAAATGATAATTTGTACATTTTGTGATATCTACGGATGTCGTGTTAGACTAGAGCGACAGACAGTCAGTTCTGGAGGAAAATCAATATGTTATTGGATTTTGTAACTTAAAGTATGTACATATCTAATATTATTAGCAATTTCAGAACTTTCACAATACCCTCACTAAATGTATTCTGGTTTCCAATTATGTAACACAGTATCGCTATGACCTACCCGATCACGAGTAGTTCCAAGTGGTACTTGAAAAACAAACCCTATACGACCAACCATTACAACACATTTCTGACGAATTCTTTTCTGATTTGTACGTAGGCACTTACAAAGGCCAACAAGTGACTCTTAAAGCCACGGAGTAGAACATATTGTGTAGAATCTTGCACGTAATCAGGCCAATGTGCTACTCTTAAGATCAATATAGACACGTGTGAGCACACACCAATAATGCAGTTCTGTAGCTATTGTGTGTATTCTCTGCAGAATGGTATACAGCCCGATACTGTCTGGATATGCTTTAGAATTATTATCAGTCGGCTTTGAGGAACGGACTCAGATTAAGAGAAAATATAATCGATACGAAAGCCTACTGTTAAATCCGACAGTGTCTGTGATGGTGGCAAGTATTAGCTGGGGGAGAGTTTACACGAGTCTCGTGTAATGGTGGAAGTAAATGAGGGCAAATTAATAGATTTCCTCTATGAAACTTATACAAAAAACATTGTAGTTCTAGCTAAAGGCTTCTCTTAAACGTTCGCGCAATCATAACTTTGAATAGAATTGAATTGAATTCTCGTTTCCAGTATTTGCGACTTTAATATAATATAAAAACTGGGCCACCTTGTTGTAAGCATACCATAATTTATTTTCATATTCAGGATTCACTTATCAAGTTTTAAATGCAAGATATCAATGTTGTATTATTGGAATGTCATGTGTGTATCTTGGTCGACTATGTGTCTTTAAAGTGTTAGATCTAGTGCGATATCAAAACAATTTGACAGAGTGGTGTTTGTACACTGTAACTTAGTGGGCTTTCAATGCTGGTAGTATCATACACAAAACTTATAATTAATGTCATTTTGGGGCCAAGGGTAGCATTAAGTAAATCATGTCTGTGATAAGAAGAGAAACCCCAACAAATTATTGCCTTTGATACATACATTTAATAACGGTGTTTTATTATTCGAGTTAAAAGTACTGTCATGTTTATACAGGTATTTAAACTAGGTGCGGACCCATTTACTTGAATACGACGTGGTACGTTTTCAAGTATTTAAACATTGACAAATGTATGGACTGTATCGATGGCATATGTGCTTAAAATCTAGACGCAAAGGTCATTGTACAATAAATAGCATTTCTTAAATATATAATACGTGTAAAATGAAGAGATAATACATGTAAAAAGTACAGGATTTCTCATATCTACAATAAATGGGAAACGGACAGGATTTCTCAGATATACGATACACTCTTTAGTTTCGGATACCGGTTGTCTTTGGTGTCTGAAATACTTTATTTAATCGAATATTTCAAACTACAACAGTGCGTTTATTAAACATTCGTAAACAATGGCTACATCGCATGTAAAACTTCATTTTCTGTTTCAGTGATAATTGTTTATACATTGCTATCGCGCAAACGATATCATGTCGATTAGCTATTTTGACACGGGCAATATATCATATCGATTAGATGTCGTGTTCTAAAGTAGGAAGTAAGAAGGATAACATTTTGTTGTTGTTTTCTTCTCGGGACAGCATGCACCAATTATTACGTGTAGAGAATATATAATATGACTTCCTATTTTGATATCAAGCGTTCTTGAATTTTTTTTTTATGGTAATATATATTGAAAAAAAGATAGCCAGGGAGCGGTCACGCCCTAGGCCAGTGACAAAGTTCAAGGTCTATGGCATAAAAATGGCCGACATACACTGTGCCCATGTCCCTGGGTACGGTCTTGACGTTTAGTTCTGCACGATTGCTCTCCGCCTTGCTGTATATGCCGTCTGTTGCTGTCCATGTGGAAGTATCGTTTTCCTATTTTATATTCGTGTGAAGGTTTGCCTGTTTTGATAGAATTGCTAGTTTATGACTGTCGGAAATTATTCTAGAAGTTTATTAGTCCCGAAATGTCAAACGCACATCTAGTCTGATGTAGTCATGGCGTGTCTATGATGAATCATGACGTTCGAGCTGGCGAAACTCATTTAGAAGATCATCCATCTTGCTCACCATTTTCTTTTCTATAACATAACCGGCGTAGCGTTTTAGGTCCTCGATCGGTCTACCATGTTTGAAACATCTATATATATATATATATTCACAAGTTCTATTCTTTATTTGGAAACCGCGCGTCATTTATTAGTTCAGCAATCGTAGTCTTATTTAGTACAACCACATTCTTAATTTACCAAATGTCATACTTAGCTCGCATAGTTTTAAAAATCGAAGGATTTTACGGTGTATATAATCCAATTTTTATTTTCAGTAACGGGTCCATTAGTGTAATTAGGGTAATTTCGTATCGTCTAAATTTTATATTAGTTGATAAATATACTGCTGTTGTGGAATTAAATGTTGCTTCTAACATTGTACGATTTATCTCCTGATTTAGATGAACATAAGCCGGCTTATAATGATATATAGACGTCAGTACATCTACCGAGTTCGTCAACATAGTACACTGTCACATAGCAATCCGTTAACGTCAAACCCGAGGACCACGTAGACATTCGACACCTTCATTGTCAGTCGTGAACTGAGGACAGTGTACACAACAAATACACAATGAATATACAGTTACCTTCAAATTATAAGCTTTTGCTTTTGATTTCATAATCTACATTGATTCAAACTTTCACATAGCAACATGGTAGCAACATGGTAGCATGGTAACATACATTACGTGCTGCGTTACTCCATGTTTCAACTCGTGACATGATTTACTAGCGAAACTGTTAAACACGGTCATATGAATGGATTATCACCTTTCAAATTCATAAGATTATCAATCTTGAGCAGTGTTTAAAAAATCCAACAAATTGAAGTAATTGAGAAGGCTATTTAAGCGCGCTATTTAAGGAATATTAAAACTTGTCATAGCTGTTTAAACTTCATATTGCGTCAATTTGATAAATGCATTCTAAAGTTCAATGTTATGTTCTCTAATTTAAGAACTCCTAGTCTGATTTTTACACAAAATCAAACGGCATTCGTTTCGAAAGGTACGCTAGCTTCTTTAAATCACAACACGCTTCAATTACGTTTGCTTCATTAATATAGTACATGTCATTGAATCTAACTTGCTGAAGAAACCGAGCAGCTGTCACAACAAGATGGCAAGCTGAACACATGAAGTCAGGTAGAGAGATTGGTCCATCATTAATCTGAGTAGGGGTCAGAGGCCTAGCCGAGGTTTTATCTCTCACGGCAACAGTAAGGTTATTTATGAGTTAATGTATCGTAATTGTATGACAAATCATTCCGAACAAATGTTTCACACTAAAATCCTTGACCTGAGTGATACATGGTACATACTACTGAGACAACGTATAGGGAATATGGACTAGTAATGTACAGTTTTAAACGTATCTCTGCTATATTTTGTAAAGTATACACTGTATTTATATACGGAAAATACATTTACTTAACAAAGGTTGTTAATGTTTTGAAGTATCAGTAATTGTCTTACTTTTAACAGATATATTCCCAATAGCGTGCATTGAAATTGAAATTGAAATTGTTACAAACAAATTGATAAGTAACAAATTGATGACCTTTGGTTGAGAGGAGTAACATTCTTTGTAATATGTAAACTCCATTGGTATTTTTCTGCAAAGTTCACTTGCTATAGCCAAATAGTGTTTTATACGATTCCAGTTAGACAAACGAGGCACTTAATCGAGAAATATTTTAATGAGATAACAATACTGTAGTATAGAGAAAATAAAGATCAACACAGTATATGTAATACATGCTTTAAATGCCCTTAGCAAGTGGTTTCCTCGATCAAAAGAAATGTATTCTAAGCTTGATTTGTGAGAAAAAAAAGAGTCAAATTTGTACATCTTTTAAGCAATAAAAAGCTTTTAACTTTCACTTGGAAATCTAAGGACAGTATAATGAAGGTAGAAAATTGCGCCAACGGTACTAAGATCTGGTCACGTCATTTATTTGGACCGATTAGTCTAAGTT
>JAUMHH010168839.1:0-16488 GCA_032359455.1 Chlamys rubida | reverse complement strand
TCTCTGTGGTTCGGTTGTTGTGATGTCTCTGTGGTACGATTGTTGCCATTTCTATGTGGTTCGGTTGTTGTGATGTCGCTGTGGTTCGGTTGTTGTGATGTCTCCGTGGTACGGTTGTTGCCATTTCTATGTGGTTCGGTTGTTGCGATGTCTCTGTGGTTCGGTTGTTGTGATGTCTCTGTGGTACGATTGTTGCCATTTCTATGTGGTTCGGTTGTTGTGATGTCTCTGTGGTTCGGTTGTTCCGGTACCTGTCGTTGGAACTGCGATATATCTGTATGTATCTCTGTATTGTTCTGTCATGTCGTGTCGTTGGTTGTTCAGACGTTTATAAGGTTTAAAGGCAGTCTATAACTTTCAATTGCTTAGGTGTCTCCTAAGTGTAGTTTTTGTGGCGTCTCTGAGCTTGGCTCCTGCGGTGCCACTACTAAGGTTGGTTTTTGCAGTGCCACAGAGCTTGGTTTTGCAGTGCCACTGTGATTCGAATGGTTTTCAGTTTGCTGTTTTTCTCTCTGATTATTTTTTTTGTGGACTACAGTCAAATACCCTAAAATCTGTAAACTACAAACAGCTTAATCCAAAATCCATATTGAAATAAAGGTGTAAATTATTGATTTTAGTGCAGAGACCATTTCCGATCCACCATTTTTGAAACACCAGCAGTAACATTAGTGGCATGAAGGTCAGAATGGGGATATTTGAAAGGGTTTTTATCTTTCACTTAAATTATATGAAAAGTCGAAAATCAGATCGAGATTACTTTTACTTTTAAGCAGAAACGTATTATGCAAATGAACCAACGTTGAACTTGTTAGATTAAATATACGACCAACAGAGCGACAATTGACTTATACAATTGAATCTTATACCACTCAATGCGCATGGTTAGGTCATCGCTAATGAGTTGTACACAAGTCGACTCACGCACACAAAACAGAAACGATTACAGTCATGCTGTCAGTACAACCAGAATGACAGTATTACGGTCTCAGACTGGCGCCTTTCATTCTTTTAAATAGAGATGGTATATCAACTTAACTATGCAATGTCGGACGATCGTTTTCTCAAGTCCGCAGCAATGTCACCTCCAGCGTGGCACACATTACCCATACTGTTTAAACTGTACTATTTCCAGATAGTATGTCAGTGCTTTTGGGATTGTTGAAAGTAATAAAGTTACCATATATTTCAATCACCTACCTATTGGAACAACCAGACTTTATTGCGCGGTGTAGATTTTACACTAAGTACTATCGTGGCTGTAGGTCCAATAGTCAAATCACTGTAATTGACAATTAACACAGAAAAGGAGATACACATAGCAAGGTCAACTAAGAATCTCAAACGGAATCGACGATAAGGAAGTATGATTAATTTGAAACACATGTAAACTGACAGTTTGCTTGTCAGTAGAGCAATATTAACGGTATACAGGTATGGTGTACTTATGGTGTACTTAGTTAATTTTCAGTAAGAGTACATATTACATGTATAACTGCTGAAAAACCAATATCAACGTCATTAATTATACGAATATTACCAAACCAATTTGGACTGAGAGTGCAATTGGATTGGTTTAGTTTCAGTGACATTTCAGTGTAAAAATGAAAGGGGAGGAGGCCACAGAAGAAACAAAACATGGACATCAGGGGATGTCCGTCTCCGAAGGAAAGCTTGCCAATCATCTGTCGACAAAAGAAAACCCGCTTACAATACTCTGTCGGCTGCACAAATAACCCGTTCCCAAATGTTATGGTAACAAGTAATAGCGCGTCTATCTTCCAAAGGTATATTGAATCCAGAGGTTACCCTTCTCTAAAGACACGATGGTCACAAAAATGTGACGTTCCATTTCGATGTGAATACTATGTGTATGCAATGTTCCATTTGTTTTTGAAGAAATAGCATCAATCGTCTTAGGAATAGTTTAGCGTGTCTTAATTCGTTGTTTCAATTAATTACAACGATTTAATGTTGACAACACTTTATAATTATCACTTCATTATAACAATACCATGATAACTTTTGTACCCTTGGACATGTAGCTGGAATGAATTTCGTGCGTCGTCGATGAAGCAGAAGACGATAACCATTCCAGGTCTTATTCTCCTGGTACCTCTCAAGGTCTACATGTACATCTTTCATTTGTGCATGTTTTGCCATTGTTTTATCATTTTTGAGTTCAAGGAACGGTTTTGTTGACACTTCATTATTCTCGCTGTTTTTCCGTAATGGTTTAAATAAAAATGAGAATGCTTAAGTAAGTTATTTGTCTCCACAAAATTATATATTTGTAACGTTATAAAAGGTTTAATAACAACCCCCTATTGCTGCATTTTTACTTTCAGTACAACTGAGGAGTCTAAGATTGACAAAATGACCGTATGGCGCTGTAAATATTTAACTTGACTTTCTGCTTCGACTTACAGAGATGCTTTCTATCTAGTGATAATTAAGTTTATTTTAAGAAGAAGGAGAACAAATTGTACTAGTTTTAATAATTTCGCGTTTGAATTAGGGTTTTGTTGGCGCTTCGGTAATCCTTTTGTTTACATATAGTTGTATACTTGTTTTTTTAATAGGTTCTAGTGTTTTTATTGTTGTTTATTGTTGTATATTTGTTGTTTTCCCTTTGTTGTGATATTTGTCGGAGCTGGAATGGGGTTTTCCCCACTTTTGTGATGTTTTCGTGGTTGAATTGTTTTTTATACTTTCTTGTGTTTCCAATGGTTGATTCTTGTTTTCACTTAGATGTGTATTTTTTCGTAGTTGGATTATATTTTTTTCATATTTTATCATTTCCGTAGTTGGATGGAGGGTTTCCCTTTCGCTGTGATATATGTCGTTTTAGCTGCTGTTCCTAGTGCGTCAATGTTATATTAGTTCAGTCGATATTGTGTCGATGAGGCCCGATTGCTTTTGCAGATTGTTGTTTGCCCTCTTTTAGTGTCTCATTATATATTTGTTGATATGTTGTTGTTGTTGTTGTGATGTTTCTGTGATTTGGCTATTGTTTTCTATCTTCTAATTGCGATTGTTCCTGTAAGATCCATTTTGTTTGAGGTACTACTCAGTTCACTAATGTTGTTGAGTCTCTGTGGTTCGTGGTCGTTTCCTTCTCTGGTATTTTATAATGTTTCTAAAAGAAAGGGCGATAGTTTCGGTGAAACATCACAAGGAAACTAACAAGATGAAAGGACAGACATAAAAATGGAGATTATTAGCGTTTATCTTACAATTCACCTTCATTTGTTACAAGAAGACGAAGTCAGTTTGAAGTTGATGAGATTTGACCTTACATAACCTTCCGAAACAGCTTTACAATTAAAAAGAAATCAAATCCACAAGATCGCCAACACTTCGTGTTTTACGTAAGCAATACTACATATAAAGCGACAGTTGACTTGTTGGACAATTGAATCGTATATCGATCAGTGCGCATGACTGAATTGGATCGGCTGTAATGAGTCGTACACACGGCGACTCACGCAAACAAACAGAACCGATTACATTCATTCTGTCAGTATAACTTGGAGCACAGTATTACGGTTATCAGACTGGCGCCGTGTAAACTTTGTTATATAAACACTTTTCTATCCATTATATCAACTTGATTATAAAATCTCGGATGATTGTTTCAACGGTCCGCAGTAATATTTTTACCGACATGTCGCACTACTAACTTGTAATATCAAAGTGTACAAATTGCAATTGATAAATCGGTGAAGTTTGATTTGTTGCCATACGCGGAGTGACTCCGACGACGTTACACGAAGTTTTGTTTACCAATCGAAGGAATAACCAGACTTTATTACACGGTGTAGATTTTGCACTAAGTACTATCGTGGCTGTAGGTCCAATAGTCAAATCACTGTAATTGACAATTAACACAGAAAAGGAGATACACATAGCAAGGTCAACTAAGAATCTCAAACGGAATCGACGATAAGGAAGTATGATTAATATAAAAAATGGTTTACTCGTGGAGAGTGACACTTTGATAGTGCAATGTTAATGGTACACACGATAAGATTTGTGTTCACAGATTTCGTTACACACGATAAGATTAACGTTCACAGATTTCGTTACACACGATAAGATTAACGTTCACAGATTTCGTTAATGTATCCTCCCACCCGTCATCGGTTCGTGTCTTGTCCTTCGTGTTCTCTCTGTCACCCCTAGGGTATTACCTACACTTCAGTGTGATGTTGTATTAAATGAAAACAATTTGATCATCAGAAGACGTCTTATTACTTGATTAAATTTCACTCACATTCTTTCAGTTGATCTGAAATATCATTGTAGCCATCATTTGATAGTTCTCTCTTCATATTTGTCCGTATTCAACAGTTTTCCTCAATATAGTGAAGTGTTTGATGTTTTTAGCTCAATTAAAACATTAAATTTGGAATCCGTAATTTTCATCATTACCAACATAATTTGTATGTATGAAACATGACCAATTGTCCTTTTTATGTCCTCACAAATATTTTATAACCCAGGACATAAGTCAGTGACCTCCCATGAACCGACTTGATATGTAATTGGTCCGAACCTATGTGACCACCGCCTCCTTGATTGGTCAAACCTCCGTAGTCCTGTCCGATGTATCTCAGCCCGCCCTGATCTTTGTAGATAGATCATGGTCCAGTTCACACCTCACCTATTTCTACTCAACAGCTCGTCTTACGTTACACCTGGCCGACTTCTGTCTCTATCGTAAACTAGCTTGCCGTGACGTCACATATAGCTACAAAATCCATAAAATATTTGTTTTTATGTTTAAAATTTCTCAAACGTTTAATCAGATACCTTTTTTCATTTCGAACTTTATAAATATTTCCCAGGAGGACGTATGATCTATCCGTGTTAAGCTCGCTAGACGTTATGAGGCCGACACAAATACAAAATGTATCACTGGGCTTCAGGCGCGGTCCGTCCTAAACCGTGATATAACAATTCGTACGCAACATAAATCATAGCTAAATTCAAACAACCTGACCTTGTTTTGGAATATCGTATTTTCATCACCTTGCTATCTACAGTAAAACATTTCCCTCACAGTTTACGCTCCCGTCCTAGTTGACAGGAGCTTGGCGTGAAGATGGTATCAAAGTCGACCTCCCGAAACATAGGCACACTTCACGGTTTCCCGAATGGCCGCCAAATTAAAGAAAATATTGTTTCCCAACTTCATCATCAGTGCTATGTTCTTTTAATATGAAACTATAAGATATTTAACTCTATAGCTATATTCTGGTAAAAGAACGTTGGTACTGTCTATCAAGTGAGCTCTGTTTAGCATTTCCAGTACAAGTAACTCTCTCGTACCATGCTATATTGAACACATTCTCTCACATAATTAACACTCAACCGACTTCTTTTGAAACGTGAACACTCGATGAAGACATTCAACAGAGGTTTGTTAATCAAATGATCTACAGATATTTGTCCAGTATCTACAACGATACGCTCTCAATATTAGTATTCCCATAAGAGTCTAAACTCGAAAGCATTTTTTAAGTTAAGTGGTTTCTTTATGAATGGCTTCCTAATATTCAATTTATTCTATCTCTGACCCGTAAGTTCAACAATAAAGACGTCGATATTCAATTTCCAGCCACCTGGTAGTGTGCGCGTTGATGAGTAGTTTACACATAAGCCACGAATGTGCAATTCTAATGGCGATGTGTGCGAAGCCCTGTAGAAGCGGCTAAGTACGACATACCATCGAAGACAATCAGTGACGATTTCTTCACCAAATTGAGCCGCACACCTTGTTATTTTAAAGTCATATTACAGATGTTGTTTTTTCTCGCTATGCCATTTGTTTTCCAAATACATGTCCACTTTAGATGCTCGCAGTAAAGCATCACAATAGCCATACCGATCTTGCTACACCAGGACAGAAATTAAACACAAACAAACGATGCCAGACACATGCTTTCTGTTCTGTAAATAGGATGTCGGTGTTTGTGAGGACTGTGTATCTAGTACCGAGTAACAAGGGTCGAGCGATGCGTCAATGGAATCAATTAGGTACTTCTGGGGCAGGTGTTGGACAGCAGGGGTCGAATACGGTCACCTACTAACACAATCGTTTACATGTGACCAGGCCATTCTCTTTTCCTCCCGTTCGGCTGATATGTTACAAAAATGTCAGTTGTTTTGGTAGACAACATTTATAATTTTATGATATAAAGATGAATTAATACATAGAGCTATTGAACTGGAGGAAAGGACAAAAAGGGCGCTACTTTTCAGACCCCTTTTCTCACATTCAAGTATGTTATTATTAACTCATAATTTAATTTCACATTCAGATTTATTGAAAATATTGTATCTTATAGAATGATCATATTAATTCTTCCTCCAGTTTCAAATCTTAATATTGCCTAAAGTAGGACCAAAATGAAATATCTTATGGTGGGACAATTTGGAACACCTTACCACCTAGCTCTCTAACAAACATGACGACTTGGATTTATCTAACGTTACATTTCATTTGCTCTGTAGCAACATTCCAACCTTCCCTGCTGCTTATGAAGTGTATATGTCAATACTGATTCGCTATTCCAGGGTATATGCAATGTTCTGTATAGATTCATTTTTTTGTATAGATTCATTTGTTCTGTTGATAAAAATACTACTTATCAAGGGTTTCCTCTCGGAGAACCTTCAATGTACATTTAGGAAACATTTCGATTGCCATCCTTGCCAAAATGTCACCCATGCTATTCCAGTGTGTATCAGAACTACATACTTGTTCAGTAATACTTAGAAATCGTTGGTTACTGGTATACCTCCATAGATTTGACAGAAAATATCATAATGGGTACCACATTTTGTGCAGGAAATGAATACTCTTCCACAAAAATGGAGGAACGATATGTGTGACAAGAGCAATACTGAGGTGGGAACATTGTAGAAATATGATAGAAAACAACGAAAAAAGGTAATAGATGCTGTTATGAGAAGAACAAATCCATCTCGTGTACGATATTTGTAATAAAGTAATTGGTCTCTCTTTGAAAATGTACCATAATTGTTAAAAAGCTCCTGTTAATCTTTATAGTCGTGTACGAATATTACTGAATAGTTAGCCGTAGTCTCCGTAAGAGTGTCTATATATATTTACATCGGACAGACTGTACATAACTCCACCTGGTCTACCCTCGACTATCTCTATTTGTACTTCGGGTTTGGTCACACTCATGAATTCGTGTTAAATTGTCCTCTCCACTTCATAAACGACAATCTATTGAACTTTGAAAATCGAATTTATTTCGAGATGTTACAACGTAATTTGATATTGTTTTCTTTACAAATTGGACCTTTTAACAAATTCAGAATAATTTAAATCCTGGTTTAGCACACAAAAGAGAAATGAAGGGCACAAAATAGCTCCAATGATTATTTAAAGGGATTTATCGATATACTTTGTACGGGTAAGTTTATTTCATTGGTGATAGTGCATCCTTCTGTTTTTAATCCTTTAACCAAACTTCTGAAGGTCAACAAGCAAATCAGATCCCTGTCAACTAGACGTTCCTGATGATCAAACAGACTACCGTACTTACTGCTGTATATATATACTACTCGAAGGTAAATACACGATCTGTCCCATTACTTACTTGTTCATGACATGAATTTAGCTTCCAAGCGAGTAAGTAAATTTATATATAGAAATCTATCAAACATTTTACACTGATCCAGTGTGCCCTTTTCGTAACATCTGGATGTATCAGAACATTTATTGTGTTCTTACAAACTGATTCAGATTGGAAATGATATATATGCGTCAACAATGCCGACCTTTCTACTGGCCCTCTCGTATATTGTATGATACGTTCCTTGGTGGTGACATGGGGTTATGTGATGGGGACCCTGGTGACATTAACGTCGCTGGGGGTCCACTCGACTGCCTTAATTAATACCCCAACTGTTGTATCCTACAAATCAACTGTACAACCTTTACTCTGATATTAAACACACTGTCAATTTCCCTGGATGTTGTGAAGTGCTTAGAATCACCATAAGCGACTGATTTAGGACAGCAGCGCCCCAATTAATAGCAATTTGTAATGTAGTGACATTTCATTGACATTTTTATTTACTATATGAAAAGTTAAGACGTATACAATGTATGTACAAGGACTGGGCTGAATTGATGACGAGTTTAGAAACCATGAACGTCACGCTCAATACGTAACACAAATATTGACTGATGTTAAGGTACAACACACAGCCCTTGTGTAGGATTAATTTACAGGGTGATGTGGTAGGTACAGTAAGGAAACTAAGTTTCTGTACACAATTACTATGAAATTCGGACCCTACGAAAAGATCTAATTTCACAATATAGATATTCACGTACTCCTTACAACGGAATGAAATTCAGCTGGAACCATTTTTACAGTTACCTCATCCGATTGTACGTTTTTTTTAATCATCATAATTTCCTGAGAGGCATGTTAACTCGTCTTTTTTCTCCTCATTTTCTCTCTCGATATTTTTCAACGTAGCCTGTCAGATAAACACAGTCACCATGTTACACACAGTTAATTACGTACCAGATGTTGGTGTTTAAAGAAATAATTGAGTTCTCCATTTTACAATGTCATTTTCTTGGGAATCGTGCTTCTGTATCGATCGTATTCGTAGTACTATATGTTACAGAAACAAGGGGAAAATGAGGTGTTTGAATATAATTAGTATAGCCCAGTGTGGTCAGGCATAGCTTTTTTTGTTGACAAAGTGTAAATGGATATTAAGTTGCAGTATATTTTATGCATTTGGACTTTATTTGCGTTGTTCTGTATTTCATATTTCGACACGTCCTGCATCATAGACAACTTGAGCAAATTGTTTTTCATTTTAATCTTTTGATACTGTTTGCATAAAATCAAACAGATATGCTAGCTGACCTTTTCCTAACCGTTTGTTCTTAGGTAAATCATATCGTTTAAGCAGAAATATATCTTTCTCTTGAAAAAATTGATTAGACTCGTAAGATGCAATCTTTCTAACGAAGCTGTCACGGGACATAGGACGTAGTCCCGGGATTTGATAGCTATAATTTATTTTTCAATAAATGCTACCTTTTTAGAAATTCGTCATTACGAAAGCTGACCAAGTTACAATATATTAATTTAAAACTGATATGTTATAAATATGGGATGTTGAGAATAGTGAGTTTTCTAGTCGATGATAACATGGACAGGTTCTTTAATGAGTGCTGGCTAACATAGTGAACCAGCTTACCAACACATATATCAAAACTTTTCCTGTAACGGTATAGACATTATTGTTTTACATTGTAATCTTTTGATGCTGTCTTCATAAACTCATAAAGAGATGCTGGAGATGCTTTACCTATGACGATATATACATTATGTTAATGTTTTACAGGGTTCATCATGTGCTACATTATCTGGAAAAAATATTACATGAACTTTGCAAATATAAATACACATAAATAGCAAGTAAGCGTGCTTACATCCTATACCTGCGTTGGCTGAATGTAAATTTGCGCAAATGATCTCACGCATTTTCCTATCTGAGTAACACAGATATTGTAATACTTTATATTGAATATATGGACCTGAAAAAACCGTCACCACCTATCAACTCAGTCAGCATAGCATACATAATGTTTTTGAAATGTCAGCTAGATTTAAAGACTTTTTAATAGGGATTTCATCGTTCATGGCTCCAATATTGATTATCATCGAGAGAGCATTCTTTTATATTTTATAAATAATATGATAGATGGGTTCTTTATGCACAACGATTAAGATATAAAAAGGCAAAAAATGAAACCGGAATATATTTTACAATTATTTAATTAATATTCATAAAATTATCAATGCATAACAGCCTTATGGTGGTCAATATTTTTTTTCCACATGACACTACTGTTCAAATTCCTGTCAGTTCAGCGTCTTTATTATTACCTAAAATGCTTCTTGTAATCAACATTTTGGTCAGGCAAAGCTGTTTTGGTTGACAAAGTGTAACGGATTTTTATTTGCGGTATATTTCTACATTTGCAGCTTATTTGTGTTGTTCTGTTTTTAATATTTCGACACTTCGGGAATCACAGATTACTCGCACAATTGAAATAGTTTTGCATTGTAATCTTTTGATGTTGTCTGCATAACATCATACAGAGATGCTTGTTGATGATTTCGTCACGGTTTGGTGTAATATAAATCGTATTAACCTTTAAGAAGAAACACTTATTTCTGTATAAAACACGTGGAATAAAATCTAGATGTAGTCTCCATAACGGAGTTGTCATAATGCAGGATAGTGGACATGGACCCGAGATGGATTATTATAACTTATTTTTCATGAAATACTACTATGTAAAAATTGGCCATTACCAAACCTGACTAAGTTACGATATATTAATGCAAAACTGATATATAATAAAAAAAAACTACCTTTAAGAAGAAACAAAAAATTCTGTGGGCAAAAAATGGATAACAATCTAGATGCAGTCTCCCTAACAGGGTTGTCATAATGCAGGATAGTGGACATGGACCAATGATTTCATAGATAGAACGTGTTATTCCTGAAATACTACCATTTAGAAATCAGTAATCACAAAATCCGACGTAGTTGCTATAAATGAATGTAAAACTAATATGTTATAAACACTGGGATGTTCAAACGGTGAATTTTCAAGTCGATAATAACACGGACAGCGGTAGGCTCTATAATGAGTGCTGACTTACATAACTCACCAGCTCACCAACTCATATATAAAATATTTTCCTGTAACGGTATAGACATTATGTTAATGTTTGATATGGCTTATCATGTGCTACATTATCTGGAAACATATTACATGAACCTTACATATATAAATACACATAACTAGCGAATACGTGAGCTTATATCATATGCCTGCGTTAGTTTGCGCAAATGATCTCACAAATTTTCCTATCTGAGTAACACAGATAATGTAATTCATGATATTGAATATATGGATCTGAAAAAAAAACATCACTACAATCAGCATAGCATACATAATGTTTTTGAAATGTCAGCTCGTTTTTAAAGACTTTTTATAGAGCTTTCATCGTTCATGGCTCCAATATTGATTATCATCGAGAGAACATGCTTTTATATTTTATAAATAATATGATAGATGGGTTTTTTATGCACAACGATTAAGACATAAAAAGACAAAAAATGAAACCAGAATATGTTATACAATTATTTGATTAATATTCATAAAATTATCAATTCATAACAGCCTTATGGTAGTCAATAGTTGTTTTGTTTCACATGACACTACTGTTCAAATTCCTGTCAGTTCATCTTTGTGATTAATACCTAAACATTTTTCTTTTAATCACTATTTTAAAAAATCATCTTGCTATAGTAGGTTCTGGTACTTTGGTAAGGCGGCATTGAACCACAGCAATATAGTTCACTTTAAATGGTGTCAGACATACAATCCTTTATACAGTATAACATTGTATTTTTACACGGCAATCATGTAATTAACACAGGTATGGAAACGGTAACTTTCTTTGAAGGAAAAAAGGTATATTGGTGTAATTCATTTAGTATTTCCTTAATTCTTTTTTATCAAATTTATACATGGTCAATAATGATCGAAGACTAGTTACCTTAAATAAGACACTTGTTTTATTTTGATAGTTAATCACATTATATGTGCTTGCGGCCTAATAAATCATTAAACTGCTTTCAGATGCGGTTTATGGGCAATAATTACAGGAAACTGACAAGAACTGCGTTGTGACGGCTGGATAGACAGATTTTACTCTGGCCATGTTACTAGAGCCGAGTGACACTGATAGCGACATTGCATTTTAAAATAATGTTTCCGTTATATTATATCATATATTGAAATAGATCAAACAAAAACATTCTCTAATTTATTAATCTATTTGGACTCTGAATTATTGCCTATAATAGTTTTGCATCAAATTATACATTTAAGCAAACATTAGACGAGACCAGACGTTACGGAAGGGTAAGCGTCTTCTGCTTTGTTGACGATACCCGCCATATACATATAGATAAAAACCAAATAGTGTGTCGCTATAATGGAAAACCCTGTGTAAGAGACAACGAAAGCACATGGTTCGCTTATAAGAGTGATAAAAAATATCAATCTTTATATCGCAAAATGAGAAAGAAGTTTCCCAAATAAAACCATAACGGCAACTATAAAACTTGCCAATATCAACCTGCATTTCTCGAATCATAGTACTGTAAGATTACCAAAATGTATGAAGACATTGAGTATACAGTGTTGATTGGTTTGAAGTTTGGATATTTGCTTGGTTGAGCACCTTGTAGAACCGGCGATAAAACATTGTTTATAAAGATTCTTCGCATAATGCACAATTAGGGTTTCTTTGATTATCAAGCCAGTCTAGTTCTGTTTGCAAATAATACGCGTAAAATTGTGTAGACAAGGGTCGAGTTATTGGGTTCTTTGTCTCCCGGCACAAACCTTTACTTCTGCGAACAGTTTACTTTGGACAAAGCGGCCAAGAGTTGTGTCATTGTAGATTTCAAGCTGCTTATTTTTTTTTTATCTTAGATGATTCATGCATACTTTTGTACATAAGTAAAAAATGAATTGATGTCGTCTATTTACGTGTGATAATCTACTTGTTGAACACTTTTCTAGTACTGAATGTTGTCACACCGACTGTTGCATTGAATTGGCTGCTTTAGGTGTCAAAAAGGGTTAACGTATTCAGGTTTTGTGAATTTGACTCGAGAAATATGAGTCTGATAATGTAATTTGAGCATACTGTCACCTGCACAAAATATGTTTAACTAATAATGTATATAATGTTCAAAAGAATAATATCGAAGCAATGTTAATATTTTCACCTTCATTATAGAAATCCAGTTATTATATATCACAAATATTCTATGAGAAATTAGAGTACATGTCAAAATATACGATCGCGTCTCCAAACTCATTAATTTACGAGCTAAGTGTCACGAAACTTTCAACACCAATCAAAGGATCACTGCGGCATGTTAAAATAACTTCTGTAATTATTCTATAACCAATAGGAATGCAACCTGTTTATCGACAAAAAGAAATCACATGTCTTATGCCTTAAATATCATTAAATACCTGCGGGTGCTGCCCTGTAAGACAAATTATAAAAGTCGGTTACACGGAACAGACCATTGACAACGTATGGTTTACTCGAGCTAGCAACTTCAAACCATTTTATCATTTACATAGATGTATCGAGACATCAACCTTATATATTATAACAGAGACTTAATTAGTTGATGAAAGTTTTTAAAGGCTCAGCATGACATTTACCAGGGTTGACAATGTATCACTGTATTACACCGACCAGACAGCTAACTTTACTCTGGATTACGGGAGACAGCAGAAGAATCAATACCCTTTCCTCGATTTGTGAATGTTCTTTTTTCGTAACCTGATATTATTGAAATGAGAAGAAATAAAAGAATTATTATGATTTAGTAATAATAACAGTTCACACCTGATGTATACTGTCTGTCGGTATTTAATGTGGTCGGTTAACTACACGACCGGCCCTATAGATTGGTATGTTTCGTGTCGCCAGCAGTCTGCCTGCAGATCTTCTACCGTCTGACGAATAAAAGACTTCTCCAAAGCTACATACACATGCATGACAACACCAATGACAATTATAACCATTGAATCTTCGTCAGATTATTCTCTTCCTCCTAAATCATATTATCTTCTATATCCATTTAACGTTTCTCTTCAGTATTTAACAAAGTGTAAGGCATTGTACTGATGTAGATACTATGATCTCTTTGGTAATTTAATTTGTACCACTACAAACACTACTAAATACAACTAAAACGTTTGCTAATAGGTTGGAGCTCCTTGACGCCTTTTAATCATTCACGTAAACGCCAGTTTAATGCTAGGTAATTAGCCGTGTAGGACAGCCTAATTCTCAGTCAGGTAAGGTGCACTGTGTAGTGAACACTTTGATTGTTGGTAAAATACTTCCCATGGGTTAAATATCAATGGGGAACAGCTAGGTATTAGTCTACATTATTCATTAAATACTTCCCAGGGGTTGAATACGTCAAAAATGTCTTTTCTTGTTGACGTTGAGTTCGGATTTTGTCCTTATGGAATAACGACAATAACGTGGAGGCTCAATTGACACATAATGTACTATAGCTATGCTCCGAATATGTCTATAGAGCCTCCATTGAAATATATTTCACAACAAAATTGTCCCTCCATCGATAACTAGCGTCCGTCTATTGACACAACTATCGTCCGTCTATTGACATAACTATCGTCCCTCCATTGACATAACTATCGTCCGTCTATTGACACAACTATCGTCCGTCTATTGACATAACTATCATCCCTCCATTCACAAAACTATCGTCCCTCTATTGACACAACTATCGTCCGTCTATTGACACAACTATCGTCCCTCCATTTACACAACTATCGTCCCTCTATTGACACAGCTATCGTCCCTCCATTGACATAACTATCGTCCATCTATTGACATAACTATCGTCCGTCTATTGACATAACTATCGTTCCTCCATTTACAAAACTATCGTCCCTCTATTGACACAACTATCGTCCCTCCATTTACAAAACTATCGTCCCTCTATTGACATAACTATCGTTCCTCCATTTACACAACTATCGTCCATCTATTGACATAACTATCGTCCGTCTATTGACATAACTATCGTCCGTCTATTGACATAACTATCGTCCATCTATAGACATAACTATCGTCCGTCTATTGACATAACTATCGTCCGTCTATTGACATAACTATCGTCCGTCTATTGACATAACTATCGTCCATCTATTGACACAACTATCGTCCCTCTATTGACACAACTATCGTCCCTCCATTTACACAACTACATATGTATCATACAACTATCGTCCCTCCATTGACATAACTATCGTTCCTCCATTTACAAAACTATCGTCCCTCTATTGACACAACTATCGTCCCTCTATTGACATAACAATCGTCCCTCCATTGCCCTACTCATTACAGCAACGTTCCCCATACAGACAACTATCGTCCTTCCATTGACACATCTCACTTACACAATGCTCCTCACACAAACAACTATATATCCGCATGTATCTAATTACAGAAATGCTGCCAATACAAACCAATGTCATCCTTCTAATGATTCACGTCTAATTACAGCAGTGCCCCTTCACAAATAAATTTATTTTCCTCGTACAGTTCACTATCAACTTTTATTGACAGGGCAACACACGACGACGTAGGTACAAAGAGTAACACGCCTTTGTGTCAATAAAATGGGATGTACAACTGTTAGTTTGATTTAGCCTTTTGTCTTCTCCCTACGTTACAATATATATTGTATAACAAATATGATAACACACAATAAGGATCCTACACCACTCTGGAATCGGACAGAAGCTTCACATATTACCCCAAGGATCACACACATTCATGTTCAAAGACATACTTTGTGATTTGTTTACTTATGATGCTATCAGGTAATTGACGTTGTAAATGTTTAAGCACCGAGTGATTGCATTTAATTCTGCATTGCATACATTAGTCTATATTATTTCCTTGATCGACTTGTGAATGTTTCCGGCCAATTATTGACATCAATGGCAAAGTACGAAAGAAAGGGGTTCTGTAGAAAAGTTGCTCGGATGCTGGGACGGATAATGTGGATGTGTAGTCCTAGCCTGTAAGGTGTGTAGGGACGGAGATTGTGTGTGTGTGTGTGTCGCTCTAGCCTGTAAGGTGTCGTTCTAGCCTGCAAGGTGTGTAGGGACGGAGATTGTGTGTGTATTGTCCTAGCCTGTAATGTGTGTAAGGGCCTGTAATGTGTGTAGGGACGGAGATTGTGTGTGTATTGTCCTAGCCTGTAATGTGTGTAGGGGCCTGTAATGTGTGTAGGGACGGAGATTGTGTGTGTATTGTCCTAGCCTGTAATGTGTGTAGGGGCCTTTAAGGTGTGTAGGGGCCTGTAAGGTGTGTAGGGACGGAAATTGTGGGTGTATTGTCCTAGCCTGTAATGTGTGTAGGGGCCTGTAAGGGGTGTAGGGACGGAGATTGTGTGTGTATTGTCCTAGCCTGTAATGTGTGTAGGAGCCTGTATGGTGTGTAGGGACGGAAATTGTGGGTGTATTGTCCTAGCCTGTAATGTGTGTAGGAGCCTGCAAGGTGTGTAGGGACGGAGAGTGTGTGTGTATTGTCCTAGCCTGTAATGTGTGTAGGGGCCTGTAAGGGGTGTAGGGACGGAGATTGTGGGTGTATTGTCCTAGCCTGTAAGGGGTGTAGGGACGGAGATTGTGGGTGTATTGTCCTAGCCTGTAATGTGTGTAGGAGCCTGTAATGTGTGTAGGAGCCTGTAATGTGTGTAGGAGCCTGCAAGGTGTGTAGGGACGGAGAGTGTGTGTGTATTGTCCTAGCCTGTAATGTG
>JAUMHH010168828.1:0-11149 GCA_032359455.1 Chlamys rubida | reverse complement strand
ACTAATACAAGTAAAAATACAGTCAAGCTTCAAACTAATACAAGTAAAAATACAGTCAAGCTTCAAACTAATACAAGGTAAAATACAGTCAAGCTTCAAACTAATACAAGTCACATTTAACAAGTAATTTTAACAGTTATATTAACTGTCAAACCACAAAGATTTGAAGGAACATTTACGTTTAATTCGCACATGACAAGCTGCGTACTATTACATAATAAAGTAATGGTGATTTGACACTATGGCCTATCTTAAAAATATCAAATTTACAAGGCCTTACCCTCGTATGTGAGGACATAACTCGATAATTATAATGATTTTTGTCCTTCATAAATCATTCTTACGGTCACATGCCAAGCTGTAAAAATATATTGAAAGCGTGCCGATAAAATATACCTATGATATAACTGAAATGGTTCCGTTCCTAAATTGATAAGACGTGTGGCAAGTCAAAGTCAATATATTACGTGAAGAATGTCCCAATTATGTGTTACTGTATGTCTGTGTAGATATATAAGTTAATACAATCAGATAAGGATAGGTTTAAATAGGCTAAATAACGCTAATATGCTACCTGGTAGATTTATATAAGACATCAGAAGTTTCATTTATAAATTTTATACTATTAATTTATAAAGCTTCACATTTTTTTTACCTCTATTCACATTTGTATATTGTTAGAAGTTTTAAAATCGATTTTTGTTTTGAATTTATTTATTTATTAATTTATTATTGTTTTCGAAAGAAAATTAAAATTGTAATGCTCGTTTAAAAACTCCATTCAAAATATGTCTGCAATAAGTACAAAATTGATAAGTTTTCTTGTTGAGGGATATTGGGGAAACTAAAATTGTTTGCTGTTTCCATTGCAAAAATAGTTACCTCTTTTCTTTTCACGCTTAGCTACTCATTTTTCATATCTTTCTCTTTAAGCACCCGTATTCATATGACCTTAGCTGTTGTGAGGTCATTCAACCCCGAACTAAACAAATAAAAACAAATATCGACATTAAATTTAGTGTTTAGCTTTTGCCCTTTTGTTTTGATACTAGAGACACAGAACTAGTTTTAACCAACATTTGTGGGTACATAAGAATGCCATTGTCTGCATTTCTCATCCGATACTTTCTGAAATAAACTCTGCAGCACATTGACCATACTGGTATACATACTCTTCCAATATAGTTCAACATGTCATGTAAAAAGGCATAACACATTGAGATCATTAAAAAGCAGGGGAATAACTCTTTACATTTTTTAATTGATTTTTATCTTTCTAATTGAAACTATCGCATTACAAAGAAGTATTCAAAACTGCAATTATCGGCGTTTAATTAAAAGCTAATACCTTTACATATAGAGTACTAGTATGTACACTTGAACCGTTTACTCGTGTCGGTACCATTTTAAGAGACCACAAAAGTATTCAAACTAAAAGCAATCGAAATATCAATTCGATCTTATGTCGTTACAATACATTTATTTCAATAACTCGTAAATCAAATCATTATAGTGCTACAATTGAACAACATATCGAGTTTCTGTCAGCGAGAGGCGAGTGCAAATATAACGACATGTGCCTAATTATGAGTAGACACTGTATTATGGCTTGACTATACCGGTAATTGTACGGTCAGAGATCTACACTAGCCCTTAACGGTTTAAACGATTCATAAGCCCCATAGAAAATTCCTTTGTGTGACTTTGGTTGTGTTTGTCTGTTTTATCTACGTCTCCATACATGTGTGCTCAGCGTGGCTTTACAATGTATACACTTGTTTAATATACCCGTTTTTGTAATTATTCGATACACATTTTAAAAGGCAGTCACCCTGAAGACTGTGTATATCAATCTGAGCGCCATTGTTAATGGAATACGAAAGCTTTGGCAATGTGCTTGTAACGATTTGGCAGCAAAGCAGCTCCCCCCTTCACATTACTTGATGGTAACCGGCATGATTTAGCACCGAAATCGTCAGTGTTGATGAATCTGGCTGAGGAGGGAGGAAACGTTTTACTCTCGAAAACTGACACGACACATCAATGTTGTGATTGGGATTTAGATATTCATTATAAATCGTGTTTAAGAGTAACGGAATCGTTATACGCTAGCTCATTGGTTTGTACACCGGTGTCAAAATGGCGGTGATGAAAAATATTGTAATCTGAATTTAGCATTAACTAATTAATTCCGGACAAAGTCAAGGATATCAGATTTTTACAGGCCAAGGAATGAATTTGTTGAAGAGGATTTGTGTGGTTTCTTGACAATCATCAATGTTTGTGTTCAAGAACTTGATGATTCTTGGTCAAACAAGGAAATGGAATGAAACCGCCGCAAAAAAGGGTATCGTCAATTAAGTTATAATTAGAAAGACATCATGAGTGAGGAACTTGAGAAGGGAGAATACTCCCCAAGGTTTGGACAGAGTTACATAAATGTGTACCTGCCACGGGAGGAGGATACTGGTATAATCAACAAGCATGCGCCACCCCCGTCACCCATCTTTACTATGAGCAACATTTACAAATTCAGTGATGACGTCATCAAAGATCGTCACCTGTTCCTTGGGAAGAAGGCATTCTACCATCGATACGTCAAGGGGGAGCAAAGACGACACGGGCGGCATGGCGGGTCAGCACAACCCGTCCAGCCCGTTAGGACGAGCCCAGATCCCTCGGAGGAGGAGAAAGATGATGAATGTATGAACGTTAACGTCGTTAGGTTGGCACTTAACGCCTCAAGTAAAGAAGATGCTGATCGCAAAGCCAAGCAACGATTTAACGAACGTTTGAGTGCGTATGTGACAACTCAAAAGAAGATAAAATCCGCGCAGAATCAAAATAGCCTCGACGGTTCTAAGACCCCTGGAGCATCATCAACCACCACCACCGATACCGAACAGGAGAATATGTCCTTCCAAACAATTTTGCCTTTAACCAAGCCAAACTCGCCTCGTCGACCTAGGAGAGAACTCTCCTTCAGAACGGTCAGTTGTACTAACATTACCACTCCGAGACTGCCCACTCTGGAGAGGGCGAAAACATACACAGTGGAAGGCTACCTTAAGGAGAGGACCATGTGGTTTCCAGAAACTGCCTCATGGGGTTCCACTTCCGCCCCAGGTCAGAGTAGAATGCCTTCAAGACCGTCCTCGAAACCACACAACATCTGGAGACAATCGACGGAATTTCTTCTCGGTAGGAAAACGCCAAGTATCAGAGACATTACAGGGGAAAAGATTCTCTACCCACAAAGGACTTCCAATAGCTCTTTCGCCAGGGCAAAATCTTTGGCGTAAGCAAGAGTCTCTCTGGCAATTCAGACAGGGTTTTGCGTAAGGGCAATCGCCTTTATGACAGTGCAGACAGGATTATATGCCCCCAAAAATACTATCCAACAATTCATTCGTGAGAGTCAAATGTTGTTTGCATTAACAAGAGTCACTGAATTTAGACAAGATACATTCCACATAATAAATATTGACCAACGTTTTGCCAGTTTAAGCTGAAGGCAAACCTAAAAGGTAATATTGAAGAGAAGGAAAAGGCTAAATGCCTTACTCTATCATCCGTGTATACTGTGCAGTGGATAGATGTGTTGGATATGGAACAATATTGGGAAGTGTGTATTAAGTCTGTTATAATATGTAGTGTAACAGTGTGATTCTTTCTCCTAGGAATAACGGATAAGTTTCCTTTTATAGGAATCTACGTGACAAGTTTTTGTATGCGAAAAAAAAATGAAATTTAATATCTTTGATGTGATATCGTTTCATTTAGTGCATACACAACCCGACGAGTCTTTATAAGGGGCCGAGGTCTTGTCCAGAACATGTGAATTGAAGGCAACAAATAATAATAACTGACCGAATCTTTTGTACCAATGAACATTTAAGGGTGCAATTTGTTTTAAGAGAAGGCGTTAATAAGTTGAAATAACTTGTGTTTAATCCTTTGCATTGTTCTTAAGCAATAAAACGTCTTGAAGCTAAATAACGACGAGGCGTTAAATCTTAATTTCAAAGTGTAACACATATATATGCTAATGATAATAAACAAATATTTGTCCATTGGGAGCATTCGTCCATGTCTAATTACTAGTACACATACATTTCTGTACAGAAATAACTTTTTATTTGATAGAAGAATACATTTGCAATTTAACAATACAACTTTATTCGTATAAATGTTGATATAAATGCTGAATATGTATTATAATTTTCCCGCGATATCGGTCATTTACACAGTACTTGTGTTCGGTATTGACTTATATACTATCTCCGTGTGATCGGATATGTGAGTGGGTTTAATTTAAATTTACAGGCGAAATTTGCAATACTTGTTATACGCATATGAGTGCTCCAACGGTCGATGTGAGAGAGCGTACATCATAGAAACAATACACGAATATCGGTTAATTTCAATTACTAGTAAGTCCGTATTCAGAATAATGCGTCCTTATTAATAAAATCAGCAGTATCCCTTAGTAGAAATATGGCTGCGGATGAGGGTAACACCCCATCGCAACATCTCGTTCAATAATCACAAGAAATACGAACTAAGAAGCATCTTTACAAAAAATTAGTAAGTCGATGCAAAAAGCCAAACAGAGTAAAATCAATTGTTACCGAAATTCACCGGGATTGGCCCCGATGTTGCCATTAGCCGATGAGTTTTTGTATCTCAGATGGATGTTTAATATATTCATATGCATATATTCGTACGCCTTTGTGGATGCTGAAGAGCCGTTGTGTTCCGCTGATGAGTTTGAGCAATTAAAGACTTACCAACAAACCAGAAACAGGTTGACAGGCAAATCTCTGATGGAGGACAGCCTTTAAATGTACAAGAGACAGGAATATGATAATGCTGTTTTTGCACGCGAGAAGCGTGCAATAAGAACTTAGCATAAGTCTGGCTAGGAGACTTACCATGGCACAGGTGTTTAAGTGTATATACTAAGAAATAAATAAGCATTAGTAAGAAAAAATCGGTCCGGAACCTGACTGATTCACTATTCACTTAACCGGTCAGATTTAGGATCAGTTCTTTTTTCCCATTTATTTATTCACTTAGTTATTTTCGTTTCTTTTCTATTATCTAAACGTATGCCCAGTCTAATAAGAAATTAGAAAAGTGATTTCAGGTCGCGGTACGTTTTCGACTTAAAACTCATAGAATTGTTTTGTAGAAATTTTGAAGAATATAACACTATTCTATGCTATCTCGGTCAAGGTATATGGCACACACCGTTAAGTATTACTGTTGTATCGAGAACCGACCTTATTGAAAACGCTGAAAACATGTTAACTTGTAACACTGTAAGCGTGAGAACCATAGACGACAAAACACCAAAGTCAATCTGATATCATTTTATTTACATCGTGTACAATTAAATGATCCAATCGAATTCTCATTCAGTCGTTTCGGATACCCATTAGATACAACACAACAATAGGTAATGTATATATAATAAGTAATTTACAGTTAGCAGATTTTCGTCACTGTAAAGTCGACCCAGGCGAAGTGCCATCAGAACCTTTGTTCTCCCTCGATTCTCGTAATAAAACCAATAGCATATCTTCTTTTTGTAAAAATTTGCGTGTTTTCATAACACGTAAGTTGTAGTAATGGTTTTTTTTATGGTTTCAGGATTTTTTTTCAGGTCATGACAGTGCAGTACCATGGCACGCTTATGTGTACTGCGTCACACGCGTGCTATTTAAATGTCTGCTATCGCGTGGATTGTCTGTGTGTACCATCAGCCGTGTACATTGTCCTCACAGATCCCGAGATCTGTTAGACCTACCCTGTGTTATATAAAACAGATCTATGGAGACGGCTCGCGTTAATACCTGTCTACTAGTATTGAGATTCGTGTTAGTACATTTATCCTGATAAAGAGGCTTTCATACACCGGTGGATGATCTTATTGTCTCCAAAGAATGTTTTTGATGTGTGATATAAGTTCGATGTTCAAAATTTATATACTGATATATATTAAGCAGAACAAAAATGTCACCGCTCCCCTCCCCAATTTTAAACATAGATTGCTATAATATGCAGCATGTCATATCTGTATATTTCTCTTTTATCTCCAAAAAGGATCCCATTGATAGTCTTGTGATAAGAAGAAGTCTTCCAGTACAGTCACTGTTAAAGTCACTCCTGTAGGTCGGGGATTCAAAAAAAATAATATACCTGCTGCAAGCAACTGCATGTTGTAAAAGACGAATATGTGAAAACGAAAAAGTCTGGCTAATTTCCAGACTGACCTCCAAAACTATCCGGAAAGGCCCGTGAATATTTGACCATAATAGACGCACATGCCTTTGTCTCGTGAACATTAATACGTCACAGTCTGATAAGCACATTGACATGCCATACCTATATTTCTTCACCGATTCAAAAGGTCAACTATTATTAAGCGCGGTTCTTTGTTTATCTAATTTGCACAATGCAGTATTCTGTCAGGTTTTCTTAACTTTATATCATTATAGACGAAATAAACATGTTTATGAACATTGTGATATGAAATATTAATCATAATCTAATAAAAACAATTTTGTGTCCCAGAAACGGTTCAAAGTTCAAACTGATGTACTGCTTGTTCGTCCGATAGTGTCAAGTCACAGAACATTTAAAATCTCATATATAAGTGTATCTTTACCAGATAAAATATGTTGTCTACACTGTAGGTCATAAAGAGATGTGACCCAGTTGAAATTCGTCTAGAATAATGCTTTTCATTGATATATTTAATGCATATAGAACGACACATAGAGCAGTCTTATCAAGTTTTAATACACTTCCAAATCTCATTTGAATGTCTTGTAAGCTACGTCGGGTCACGATATTCTTGTGTATGGATACATTACAAATCTGTCTTAATATCTAAGGTATAATTTGCCTGTGTGCTTGTGCTTCACTTTAATCAAGGAGCTGATAGTGGGAGAAGTGTAAGGGTTCTTATCTTGTGAGTTTGGTTTCACATATACTTACTTAATCCTCTTCATTCTTGTTGGAACATGGATCTTTCACTAGCGTCTTGTATCTGTCTCGGTCTTGGGTTTGCCTGATAAGTCGATCGCAACGACATATTCTTTGTTCCTTGTTCAATGTACCAGTGGGCAATGAAGAAAGGTCATCAATATGAATAACATGGCACATAATTCTCTCCATATTTCTGATCACGTTGACTATGTTTCCGAGAAAGCGACATTGTCTCCGGATCAATCAAACAGTCACTCTGCCAACCATATTGAATGTATTCCAAAGTCCATGATATAAACGTAGAGTGGTGACTGCAACTCCGGGGACTGGTCGATGGTTATATGCAAATCGTTGCAATATGATCGGTACAAGACCGTCCTGCCCAGAATCGTTTTTGCTCCTATCCCTTCGGGTATTGAAAGCTGCCAAATATTTGTCGAATAAAGTTCTAGATTACAGGGGAACGATAACTCTCCCATTCTTTTTGAGCCATCGACACATCCCTTTTTTCGAAACTTAATAACGTCGTTTGTTCTTCATTCCGTATGTACCTCTTCTTGCTCTAAATCTCCTGCAAAACGTCTATCATCTCGCCAATGCTTCCAATAATTTGTTATCAGGTTTTTATCGCTCTGGAGTTTTTCGTCTGTCTTACTGATACGTTGAGATTTTCTCCGTCAAGTTTGTTTGGATTGGTGTACCTTTGAGGGGAGCACTGAAGTGTTCCTTCTATCTCTAAAGCTGACTTCGTCTTGGCGTGTGTGTGACTTCTTTCCTCCGTGAAATGATGTTGTAGAGGATTCTCATTGAATTCTTTCCAGTTGTCTTCCGTGCATCAGCCACCACTTGTTAGATGGGGTCATATTTCTTTCCTCGTCTTTTTCTCACCTCTTTCCATCCTGATTGTATGTCTCCTAAAATAAGCTTCCTATGTGTGTCATTACCATTGCATGTTAAAATATGTGCTTCCAATCTACCCCCTATCTTCTATCTTCCCTTTTCTGGAATCTTCTACCATGCTTATGAAAATCAATTTTCGGACATCTTTTCCATTTTATCTTAACGGAGCCATCATCAAACTCAGCAAGGGACTGGAACTTGTGAAAAAGGGAAACTGAAAACGTTTGCACGTTTTAATGGTATCGTATGGTTGTTTTGCCTGTTTGCCTTTCTTCTTAACACTTGTGATCTGAATGATCTGCTTATATTTTCACATCCATCAAGGTCCTGATTCGCCGTTGTGCTCAAGTTTGAAGACGAACATGTTACCTTGCACATCCTAAAATAATGGAAAAAACGCCATGTCGTGTAATCGTTAAAGTCCTATAAGTAGTTCCCACCGTCATTAATTTCTTCCAAACCATGATTCCATTTAGTGTTGTGGCCGCCTGTTTCAGAATCCATGTCGCCCGTCGCTATAATGATGTCTTTTTGCGACGCTTGCTGCGCAATGGTTACTCTCTGGAACTTTGACTGAAACTTCACGTGTATGCAGTCAGGACTCTTTCTGTCGTCAATGTTTTGTTCCCTTAAACTCTCCCCGATCTTTAGAACATCTATCAACGATTAAGTGTTGGAACTTATAGAAAAATAAGATTTTCTGATGCTGGACTATATGGTTTAATATTTGGAACGAGTTTTCATTCACTTAGTGCGGTTAACGACCTCCCGAGACTCCAAAAAATATAAAAGAATGACTGGTCGGATGGTGCAGTGGATAACGCACTCTCCTTTCGCCAACATGGTCGGGGTTGGACTCCCCGACCGGACGTGAAACGGTTATGGTTCACCTAACTGACAACGTGGGTTTTCGGTTTCCTCTCACGTTAAGATCATTTGTGCATACAATTTGCAATAATTTGTTTCATAAGTGTTTATAACAAATAACGTTTATATAAAACGATACTTTTATCATGTTATCAATATTTGTAAAACGTGATTTTTTATACAATAAAGGATTATGAACGGCTCATTTTTGCAGATCCCGGTACAATCAGACTCGGTCGTCTCCGCCATATCCCGAGAAATTTACGGAAAGACACGAATTTTTGTCCTGTTTTTCTATCGGTAAACGGGAACATGTACCAAGAACACATTTATCATTCTCAGTATATCTTCGACTTCGTGTTTCCACACTCGCCGATAGAGATCGGGGTTGTATAGAAATGTACACGAACGGTGGTTATTTACGAGCTAAATGATCACAGACTTCGCCAAACGATCGTTTGTCCTTCTATGCCAATTATTAATCTATAACCAGTATATTTATATAAATACCTACTTAGAGTTGGATAATTGGACAATTAAAGAGATATATCTGATGCAAAGGAAACAGGACCTTCTGTTCATAATGAGACTTACATATTTATGTACTACGCTGTACTAACACAAAGTTACAGTATTACCGAACGAACCATACACCTTGACACATGCTTGACGATAGAGGTTTTGTTTATGTTTTACGTCCTACTAACAGCTATGGTAATTTAAGGACGTTCCAGGTTTTGGTGGTGGAAGGAAGCCGGAGTTCCCGGAGAAAAACCACCAACCTACGGCCAGTACCTGGCGACTGCCCCACGTAGACCTCGAACCCGCGACCCAGTGGTGGAGGTCACGTAGGTCTCGAACCCGCGACCCAGTGGTGGAGGTCACGTAGGTCTCGAACCCGCGACCCAGTGGTGGAGGGCTAGTGGTAGCAGAATGTCAGACGCCTTAGCAACTTGGCCATCGCGGCCCCCAAGAGAGGACTAGTGGTTTTATAGAATCTTCTAAATTACAGGCCCACTGTCATTAGGTCTATATCAATAAATTTTGTCCCTGTGGTCTTGTACTATTAGGCTTGTATACTAATCCTACTATCTTAAAGCATATATCAATAGGCTGGACCCCTGTGGTCTTTTACTATTAGACCTAAACCAACGTGTCAGGGGCTCTTTCGTATATATATTAGGGTAAAGATAACCACCTAGATAATATACGTATCTTTTGCAATTGCGCTATTATTTGTAATTTTTCTATAGGTGTATTCCAGATACAACACAGTATGTAATGCATTTTGCAGCATGAAAATTTCGTTCGAAATTGAAATATTTGGAAATAAAAAATAAACATAAAATATAACAAAAAAATCATATCGAACTTGGTGCATATATACAAAATGTATTACCGATCACAATTTACCAACGTTACAGTCCAGGAATTGCAATGCTCCGTATCAACATGAACGATGATCACACTGCTAAGGGAAATAACTCTAGAAAGACAGAAAACTAGAAAAACAAATATTGTGCATTGGTTCCCTTTACCTTAACCCTTTCACCACTGTAGACCATAATGGACTCGTCCAGATCAATGCATGGTAGAGTCTACTAAAGTTACATAGGGGTGAAAGGGTTACGATACCATGCTTTGTGTTTTACTATACAAACGTACTGTGATCCGCTAGGCATGGCACTTTTCTATAATGGTGTGACTACACTATAGATTTGTGTGGGTTTCTTTTATTAATTATTCATTGTCCAGTCCATACTGATGC
Organism: Chlamys rubida; assembly: GCA_032359455.1. Classification (NCBI taxonomy): domain Eukaryota; kingdom Metazoa; phylum Mollusca; class Bivalvia; order Pectinida; family Pectinidae; genus Chlamys; species Chlamys rubida. The sequence goes on along the minus strand of JAUMHH010168828.1, from coordinate 618 downwards.
ATCACGACACTACAATCTATAATCTGCTCAATAGCACAGCTACCTTAAGCGACCACCGATCTGACCTGACGCGTGCCATCTTGAGCCCAAGACTTTCTGTTTATTGTTAAAGCACTAAGACGCTCAAACACCGTCAGAAAGCTCAAAGGGACATTGATCCATGCATTAACATTTTTTTCAAGCCACTTTTCACATCTTGTTGAGCTATTGTCAATGAAATATACATTAAAAGTGGCGATTACCTATCCTATGGACTGTCTTTTTACATATACCATTCTTTGGTCGGCCTCGCTACAGGAAAACAGGGAACCGCTTTCAGTGTCACTCAGTGCTGTTTGACGTACAAATATATATTTAAATATTGAGATAAGTGATAATCAATGTCTGATGAGGAGATGAGGAAATGATATTTGATGAAATTTGTATCTATATAGAATAATACATGCCTTTGTTCCATATCACACCCAGTATCAACCCGAGACAACAATATCATCCCGAGGGCCGAAGGCCCTCGGGCTGATATTGGTAGAGGGTTGATACTGGGTGTGATATGGAAAAAGGCATGTTTTTATTCTGTTTATTACATACTTACTAATAAAAGCTACTATCTTATGATCT